>JBBPSZ010000044.1:0-22053 GCA_038093835.1 Strobilomyces confusus
GGTCGAGCCGGGTGAAAGACTATGAAATGTGACAAATCGCGAAGTCTGTAAAGTTGGCGCGGTTTCCGGGCCTGCTAGAATGAATGGGGAGTTCATGGGCAAAGAAGCTCCGTGCTGGCCAGAGTACGACGCTCAAGGGACAAAGAAGTGGATGGACCTTCAACTAACATTTTGGGCAAGCCTATGTAGGTTCACAGTATCATTCCCCCTGACAACGAGAACTCAAATGCAGACTAATGATTCCTGTTTGACAGAAATAACGTGGGAGATATAGAATGCACAGGCACCCATCAATCAATTAGTTGATCGTGGATGGCGGCGCGATGGGAGGGGTGCCAGGGCCATGACGCGGAACTTATGTTCCTAGAACTTATCAAGTCGAAAAACGAAAGACACAGAGCGCGAGCAAGAGTACCGGTCGTGCTCAAGGTTACTAGTAGGTGGAACGACAGCACCATAGTGAAGGCAACCCCAATTCTTGAAACGATGAATCCAATCTGAGGATTGGTACCGACCGGCGGCTTTTGCCATATTGTCACTTGACAACTAGAAGGGTCCGACGATGCATGTGCTGGATTAGCGTAGATGTAACAGTATAATACATGACCAAGTGACGTCGACAGGAACGTTTAAGATGTCTGAATCATGGCGTGTCTAGATCGTGTCGACCAAAATATTCGATATCGCTCTGTGCAGTGACCGTGCCCCTTCACTAGGATGATAGCTTGGCAGAGACTTGGTGACCAAGGACTCTACATCTTGAGGAGACAGTGTCCTAGAAGTGTCGCCAGCAAGGGCATAGAGAGCCTCCGCGGCAATGGCCTTTTTCTCATCCAACGTAAAGGGTACAAAGGGAAGGACTGTCGTGACACGAGAAACCAAGGAAGCCTGTTGACAGTGTTTCAGACAAAGATTTTCCACGACAGAAAATAATCATACTTACCCCGAGGCAATGCGAGACACGGGGTCGCAACGTGGCCGTTAGCTCCAAGTAATCCTCACGCGACATTCGTTTGTCTGGTTCTGCACGGTTCTCGTGGTGCTCGAAGACCAACTCATGACCGATATTCGACGTGCCAAGCCAGATGACATTGCGCGCATCAACATGACGCTTTCCGGCGTCCAAGGAACATCGACCTGCAAGGTAATAAGCGAGGTTATAGGGAATACAGTATCAAGGACAAACCAAGTTCCCATGGCATAAGGAGAGACCAAAGCGCCTTTTGGTCTTCAACTTTCTCGATTTCCTAGGAATTCTGGATGAGACGCAAGTTCAATCCGCCAATACAAGGGACTCACATCCAAGACAACTACACATCTCTTGCCCTCATTTTCGATCAAGAATTCTGCAAGAGTACACGAGGAGGGTTCCTGCAAAGCTACTGTCACGATTTGCTGCTGATACGGGAGGGAATCTAGCTTATACCTCGTACGGGCTCATAGAATACGACTGCCAGATGTCATGAGCTGATCGCAGGGTGGTCATATTAACGGTGTGAGTCGGAACATCCAGCAGGAATCCAACTATGCATCGATATCAGAAGCCACATTGCACCTGCGCAAACAGACGTACATTTCCGTGCCAGCAAGCTCTTGCCATGACCACTGGGACCTGTGCTTAAGTTTGTAGGAGTTCAAACGGTAACAAAGGAAGCCACGCACCACACAACAATACCACGATGGGAGCCACGGCCAGCTTCTGTGAATGCATGCTGAGAACACGGAACAATTGTTCCAACGCCCAGTCTTGGCCGATGACGTCGTACCGAACCCGTGTCAGGGGCCGAAAGAAGGAGCGATATATTAGCTGTGAGGTTTGGCGAGTATGGGTTGCGTCGGCACGAGAAACGAAGTATCTGAGCTTGAAATGTGAATCAGACAACAAATGAAGTACATGGTCTACATTACCTCGTGGCTGGATCCATCCCTTCTAATGTGGTTTCGGGGGGTTGACTGGGTTCACCACTTCCCTCTGTGCGAGGCGCGGGGTTCAAGGTTGGATTCCGCAATGCTGCGGGATTTGCACCATATGCAAGCAGTACTTTCACAATTTCTTGTTTGTGTGCTAGCTTGTCGTTGGTGAGTGTGAACGCCAATGCAGATTGGGGCCCAATAGAGTCATTTGGACCCGCCTCGCCGCCCTCGAGGACATGGCGCACTTGGTCCACCTCGTCACTAGCAATTGCAAAAAGTAGGTTAGGTTTCGGTGTAGCGATAGCGTGAACTGGCGCTGCGAGAACGGAAGCAGGCCGCGTCCAGTCATCTACACGGGTGGATTGGATTGGACGTATAATTGTGTCATCATCGTTAATCTCTTCCTCGTCCACAGCATAAGGAAGATTTAATGTCGGAGTCCTTGAAATATGTCGGGTGCCGTCAGCGAGTGTATAATTTCGAGAGCCTGCTCGATAATGTGATAAACGCCAAGACTTTTGCTGTTGAATCGGCGCAGAGACGGAACGTGAATCGCGGCAGGTCAGGGGCTGCGACGTGAAGGAAGTATCACTGCTTGCTTGCTGAATGACAGAGCTGGAACTGGAGCGCTTGAGGGTATGGTGTGTATGCTCGGGTATTTGTGCACATGAGGACGAAAGCTAATAGTAATACAGCTTAGCTCCATTTACATCAGACAAGGAAATAGTCTTCATACCGATGAATTATGTGAAAACGAAGTAGTAGACGATACACTGGGGGATTGCGGTGTGGGCGAAATGAATGAATGATCCACTGCCAAACGTTATCGATATTAGTGTCGCTTTGGAACCGACATGGATCATAAGTGCTCACAAGACACAATGCTAGATGCAACACTCGACGATTGAGTGGACAGTATGGAAGATCTCTTGTTAATGGTAGAGGACTAGGCAAGAATATCAGTATGGGAGACCCAGTGTCGATGCGCCACTCACGAGGCAGAGCTGTCTCAACCCGCCTGGAGCTGACATTGCTTTCTCGGGCAAGGGCGACCATGTTGCTGAGAAAACGTGAGTTGCAGAAAAACATCCTGGCGGCGAGTCATCTCTAGCTACGTCGGTTCGAATGCGCAACACCTCCCGAAGCTGTGATGCGGGTAGTGCAGCATGCAAAGGGCGTAGTGATCGCGTCGCCGCAGGCTAAATTGTAGATGAGTTCGACAAACATTCCATTAAACTTCTTCGCATACCAGGGGTTTATGGCGTCGAAACCCTAATGGGACCATAGTGCTCCCAATTTCCCTAACCTGCAGTCGAGTGGGCAGAGGCGGAAGTGAAGATAATTCTGTGTCATCGACAGAACCAGTCTTTGGAATGATTTCGGCAAGAGAAGAACACAAAAATGATTTCCGACCGGTCAAAAGAGGACGGATGGCAATTTCAAACCGAGAAGAACCGGTACTAGAATTACCAAGCTGGCTGTCGGAAGTTAAAGTAGATGCTCTGTAGGGCGTGAGCTCAGAAGACCGGAGGTGGTCTTCTTGGGAGGAATTCTCTACGGCACCAGATATATCTGGATTTGCCGCGTCCTGATGCACAGGACCTGAGGAACCTGAACCACTGTTGAAAGCATCATCGTCAAAATATTGGTTATAAAGTGACTGCACAGAATCGGCTCGAAGCTGCCCCGATGGCGGTGACGAATTCGATAAATCAGGAATCGCCGCGGGAATGGTCGCAGGAGGCGACTTGGCTTTCACAGTGAGATCGGAAGCGGCTCGACTCCTTCGCAAGGTAAAATCAGCGCTGGGACCCGGAGAACCGACTGAAGGAAGTTTGCTTGGCCTTGCTTTCTGCGTTAGGTCGGAACACGAGAATAGCTGGCCTGTTACTTCATCTTGAGACACTGCACACGTGCTTCCGTCCTCCTGTTCGACATTCGCGATGGTCCCTCCAGGGAGGATAGACGTGTCTCCTTGACCACTGAGAGTAGAGTGCCCAACAAGTCCCGCTGGCAAAAACGGAGGAGGGAGGGGAAACGACAGGCATGGTGTGAAACTGTTACATTCTGACTCAAAAAAATCTGATGCTTCCTCAGAGCCCTGGCTGTTCTCGTCAAAGCCTTGGTCTGCATCAAGAGCGGTATATCCTGCGGGGCAATGGTTCAGAACGGCGGGAGATAACTCCGAAGTGTTGTTATCATTGTCAGCAACGTCTGTGGGTGCACACTTGGGAACGTCTTCGACCGTAGACTGACCGTCGGTACACGCGAGACCATTCCTGACCAAAGACAAGGGGAGGGAACTCTCCACAACTGAACCCAGCGTTGGTGGATGTCTTTGGAGCTGTGCAACACCAGGCAAGCGCCTTCGCAGGGAAGATCGATGCACATCACCGGTACCTGCAGGAGGAGCGTGGCCGACATCGCTCCATGAAGATGGACTGCAAGAGACCGGTGACAAAGGGCGCCGATCAAGATGCGAAATATCACCCGAACGTTCCTGCGGAGTAGCAACATTCTTCGAGGCAAATCTCCAATGACCACCGACACGCGAACCGAAAGCGTCGTTAACCGAAGGGTTACGGGACTCTGGCGGTGGGTTCGATTTCGGAGGTTGCTTATCGAGATGGAAGAGACCAGACGACCGGTCTCGCGAGGTACCGACCCTTCCTGAAGACTTCCAACGATCATTGATGTCCAGAGCGGCGGCATGACTAACAGTGTCAATGGCTGAGGACGGACCGTGGGAGGTATCCACTGACGGACTCGGCACCGAGACGGATCCCCGCGGGGCAACAACCTTCTCCGGAGCAAGTTCCTGGACATTATCGGCGATGACGGACGTAAATGGCACGTCTGAATCGACGGTAATCCCTTCCATGGCCGGACATTCCTCCAAAGCTCTTGCATCGGGTCCTTCGGGGCTCTCGATCTGACCAACGACCCAAGATGACTCGCAAGTGGCACGCGAGCCAGTAATGGATTGCTCCAAGAAGTCGTTTGTATCACCGCAATGCGAAAGCACTGACGTGTTAGGAGTTGACCTTGCCGAAATGGATGAAAGCAAGGAGTCCTGCTTAACAGGGGATATCCTAGATATATCGCTCAAGTTCTCGTATGAAGGCTGCGCGGAAAGCGCGGTCTTGAAGGACTGGTTGTCATCCGAAATGAAAGATGGCTGATTGCACGAATCTAGATCGTATTCCCTTGTTGGATGAAGACGTTCAGGGGAGTGCCGCTCCAGGCTACATGTAGCTGCAGGAACCTCCGATGGCTTGTCACCTTCTTCGGCCTTTTGTTCTGCGACATTTACTTGCAAAGGGGCGGAACCTTTAGCCTGCTCTTCGGAAGGCGACGCGTTGTAAGCGCCCAAAATGGCATATGCAATATCTTCATCGTCTTCCTGGCCCCCATCGAACTCGACTTCCTTGATGACCTCGATTGGATTATGAAACGACGGGCGGAGAGCAGTAACACCATACACTCTCTTCCCTCTGAGAGCGGGAGACGGAAGGGATGTTCGCCGTGAATGATGCAGAAACGATACTGAAGGATGACTGTTTCTCGGCGGGGAACGCGGGAATGGAACAGGGCTAACCCAGCTGTCGCCATTGGCGTATCCTGAATCTATCGAGTTTCCCCTCTTCATCTTGGAAACCATCGAGGGAATGGAAAAGGGCCGGAGCTTGGCCGACAGTTCAACGGGCGACAAGAGGTCCGGCGCACCATCCTCGGGGGGGCTGACTACAGAAGACACCCCGGAGACACTACACCGAGGAGACGCCAACAGGGACGCGCCCGTGAACGACGAGAGGGTTGACTGCCTGTTCGACGACATCACCGCAGGCTCCTCCCCTCCTTCGGTTTCTTCCTCAGCTTCTGGCCCTATTACATACGCTCCCGTGGCCTCCACAATGTAGGATCTAGCATCCACATTCCCCGCTCCTTCATCAGCAGAAATGGAGTGGAACTCCGCGGCAGGTTCGCTGCCTGCCTCCGGGAAAAAAGGTTCCGTCTGACATCTAAATATATCGACCAAGGTCGCTTCCGAGTCGGGTTCGAGAATCGAAGACGGCTCAGTAGAAGAGCCATGACGTGTGTCCATCTCAGCATCGGCGCTAGGAGTGCGATCGCGTGCTGTGTCTTCGAGGTTGGACGGAACAGCAACCTTGGCGGCGACGGGAGAATCGGAGGGCGACCCAATGACATCCGAAAGCACGGACAAGAGCCCCGAGTAACGCGACGAGTCTTGGCTTGCAGGACTCTGCGGACTTGCGATGCCGTCCGAGCGGGGGCTGGCGGAGTTGATGACGAGGGAAGGCGGGTCGAAGACGAGTTGTGGAGGGAGAGACTGCTGGACGGCGCCGCGCGCCTGGCCGATGGCGCTCCTGACTTTAACATCGTGAAGAAAATTGCAAGAGTCTGCAAAGAGACATCGTCCTTGAGAGAAAAACGGACATGGTCGCGCTGGGAGGTGTCAGGGGGAGGAACACGGGGGAGATGGAGGGTTTTACTTCTCTTCAGCCAGGCTGGTTCTTGAGCGGTCATTCCAGCAGTTCATTGAGCGTAGACCGGCGCGGACGGGCAACGGAGACCTCGCACAAGGAACCAAACCGGCTGACCGGCTTGTTTTCCAAGTTCACAGCCACCATCACTGCCGAGTCAACATTCGACAATGATGCCCAGAATCGCCCGTTTGACCCTCTTCTCGGGTTCCCAGTGCTCCCTGTGCGAGGTGGGTGTCGCGCAGATGTACTGCGACGTAACGCCGAGTAACGACCGCAAATCTCCAGATCGCCAAGGCCGAACTGGCCCAGGTGAGAAAACAGGTGCGCAAACTACGCGCCTTTATTCACTCAAATCTCACCGCAAGCCTTCAGCGAGAGTTCGACTTGGAGGTCATCAACATCCAGGACGTGGGCCAGGAGAGGTGGAAGAAGAAATACGTCTACTGGATACCCGCCCTACATCTCGACGGGAAGGAGATTGCCAAGGGCCGCTGGGATGCCTCCACAGTACTCGAGGCGCTGAAAGAACGGGAAGCACAACTAGAGTCTCAACAATCCAAGGAATGACCGACGGTGCTGGTGACTGTTTTGTCGTCGACGCTACATACCCCTCTACCCCACCTCCGCCGCATGCTTGTCTGTACGACAGAATTCCCGGCATTGTGCTCGGAGAAGAAAAGAACGGATCGCGTTCATCTGCAGGACAAGATCCCAGACTATGCTTCAATTGCGGTTCTCCCGACCACGCTGTTGCGTCGTGCCCGGAACCTATCGATCGTGAAGTAGTCTCGTTATCGCGTCAGCTCTTCCAATTCTTTCACCCCAATCACCCCGCACAGGAAACCGTCCGCTTTTATGTGGCTGAGGGACGGAAGCAACAGAGGCTTGAATGGCTCCAATCCTATGAGCCGGGTGTAATTCGAGGTGCTCAACTACGAGACGCACTTGAATTACAGGACGGGGACCCAGGGAACATGACCGAGTGGCTACGTAACATGGCGTATTGGGGATACCCTCCTGGGTGGGTCGGCTTCCGAGATCCTAAGCGGCTGGTTTGTTCCCGCATTCGTGATGAAGCAGTCGGTGACGTCACCCTTTCGGAATGGAAACCGTTCACCATCTTTAAGGGTACGGATGACGACGAAGAAGTTGACCTGGCACTGTTCGATCTCGGGCGGTTCTCGATTTCTTCACCGGCCACCAGTCTGTCGACTGCGTCTGCAGACGATGGTTCGCCCTCACGATGGGCTACCTACCCAAATACATACTTCTCTTCCGCAGCTCTCTCCGTTTATGACGGCGCACCGCTGGGCAGCGTCGCTTTGTCGCCTCCCCCCCGGGTGAGTGCGACCTTCACGCCAGAAAGGAGTGCACTTTGGGCACGCATAGTCTCCGGTGGCTTGCATGCAGACAACATTTCGTCAGTCCCCCCGTGGAGACTGCCCGGGGCCTTTTGTGCTTTGGCCATGGAGGGCATCAAGAATTTTGCCCCTCCACCATCGATTACACCCCCACCACTTCCCCCCACACGAAACTCCTCTGCATTTAGCTCTACTGACGATAGATCGGTCGTCGATATGGATTTATCTGATGATTCTGAATAGTATTTGTTTGAATAAAAATCACATCGATGCTTGATTCGATCGGGAATGTAATGCAACATGTTATTATTACGTGGTTTGGTGCTAAAGCTACACACATTACATCATGCCAGCTGAGCAATACAGACGTTAGTGACAAAGAATAACAGTTATGTGTTGCGTCGGAATGTGCGCCATCAAGGTCCTTCCGGATACTCGTATGTGTGGTCCTTCATTTATCGTCACAGTCGGTGATCACTCAGTGATGGAGCGAGAATTATAGTGCAGTGGCACTGGATTGGAAGTGTGGCTCGGAATCGTGCGCCGGCGATTGCGAGCGAGAGGCAGCAGAGCGTGTGCTCGTTGGGCGTGCAGCATAACGTGGCAGGGTTTCAAGGGGCTTGGAGATGAGGAAGCCTGAAAACCAGTTATGATCGTGGGATAACACTGGCGAAGACGACGGACCTCTCATCCCCGCTGCCTTCTCGCCCTGACGTCCAAAACCGTATCCGGCACGGCTCGCACTCCTTGCGGCACCAAACTCGGGGAGATCGCGACTCTTTTCTTCGTACGCAGTCGAAGAAGTAGAAGACCGTGTTGTCGATGAGGTACCCGAACGATTTAGGTTCGCGGCAGGGGGCAAATGAGTGGGAAGGGTGTCCTGAGGACCAGCACGCCATGCCCTGATGGAACGCTTTTGCTTTGCGGACTCGCGGAAGATGAGACCAAGAAGCATGTTGAGACACCCGATGACAAAGAGGAAGAATGCAGCCACGAGGGTGAAATCGTCAACGTGTTGAGATAGGACTGAAGCACCGATTCTATAAAGAAATGAGCACGCCGCCACGCCAGGCATGATAACGGTTGGCTCACAGTCCCTGGAATATTCCCAATGCACCTAGGCCGAACTGAGTGCCCAACACGGGGAAAAAGCGGTCAAAAAATGCGGCAGGCCAGCCGACTTCCGATAAAATGAGGGTGATAACTTGGAATATAATGAAGAGGCGATTTATGACCGCCCAGAAAACACCACCGATCTGATTTGGCACAGTGCTGTCCCTAAGGAGGAGGTGAGGATGTGACAAAAGAGCGTTGGTAATGCACTCACAGAATGTAATCACAGTCGGCAAACGCTGCATGCGTGACATTGTTACTTTGCTGGGCCGAGTCATACGCGTTGACAGCCTCGATGTCGGTGACTATGACAAGAATGCTGCTTGCGAAAACGAGCAAAAGCGACACGATGCTAAGTACGCGAACAGCATTGAGACCAAAGAAAATGCCTGAACAAGAAATGAGCAAACGACAGAGCTGACGGAGCTGCCAGCCACGTACAGGTGCGTGCGGATGGCATGACCAGGATCTGCTAAATGTCAAGGACTGTGAGCAAGGAAAGAAGAGGTGATCCAGCACCGCTGAAAGGAGACCAAAGGAAGGGGGATGAGATACACGCCAAATACGCGGGGTCAAGGCTTATATACTCGGGCCATGTTGCCATTGACCACTTCATTCTATTGTTCTCTGCGGAGCGCTTCTCGAAACGAGCGTGGCCCAGAACGGTAATCCTTGAATTACATAAACACACCATCCATTGTCCTCGTTGCCGGCGTTCGCGCGCGATAATTGTGATCCCATTAGCGTATGTATGTACCAACATCAACGCCAAAAAAAGATAGAAGCCCACTGCATATACCGTCCGTAGACTAGATAACTACTTGTTAAATGCATGTCAGAATCATTTAGTCCATATAAAAGATCCTTGTAATGTTGAGTATGTGATCGTGGTTGGTCGTGAGTGGAACAGTATTCCATTTTCCATGACGGGGATATTGCGCGAGGCTCAGCGTGAATAGGCGGGTGGGCTTGCCTCTGTTATATCCGGGACCCGTCCTCCGTCCGTGTGCAGAATAACGCTCGGCCGGCGCGCAGTGTCCGTCGGCGAAGGTGCGTTATTGACGATCTGCAACACACGTCGTTCGGTAGCGGGAGCAGGGCTGCCGGTGCGATTCGGTGGTTCAAGAACCGCTAGTTCGTCCACATTCGGTGCCAAAGCACTGAGAGACGTGGGACTCGATTGACTGTCTAGCAGTCTTGTACTGCTCGTATACGAGGTCATAGACAATGAACGAGGATCCCTCTCGATGCTGCTAACGGGACTCAGTACCCTCGGACCAGGTTGCGTCTGAACGGTTAAGACAGATCCAGCGGTGGAAGGCCGCGAAGTTCCTCTGTGCGTGGTTTGTAGCAACGGAGCGGTCGAGAGCGACGTGCCACGACTGTGAGTACCAGAGTGTCCGCTAGCCGAGCTGTAGTGTGACATCCTCAGCGCCTCGCCCGCCGCTGCAGGAGGGACGACATGTCCGACCAATCCATATTGGTAGGGCCTGGGCTCAGCGCTCGCACTGAATGTGCGGCTATCGCGCTCGTGGCCTGGCGTCCAAGCATCCTCATCCTTCTCAAAGATGTCATCCCATGACCGACGCCGCCGACTGTGAAAGGGTCGTCAGCAAACATGCAAAACGCGAAGGAGCGGACCAAAGCATTACCATAGCCACCAAAGGGATGCTACGACTGCTATTAGTCCGACGAATCCGCCGACAACACCTCCGACTATCGGCGCAACATTTGTTCCTGACCCTTGTGATGAACTAGTACTCTGCAGGGTAGGACCGGCGACGGCAGTAGGTACGTAAATGGAAGTAGGCGGTGGCGTTGTGACCACTGTCACGACAGTCTGCACGACAGAGCCATCCGCCAGCGTGGTCGAGGACGATTCGAGCACTGTAGACGGCGAAGGGGTGCTCTCGACAAGGACGGACGAAACCAGCGGGGTATTTGTCGAAGATTGTGCGGATGTTTGGGGTGTAGATGAGCTCCCGCCATCGCATGAAGCGAACAGAGTCTTCGTGGGCTGTGTTTCTGGGACCGCGACGGTTACGAGAACCGGCACTTGTGCGGATTGACCACCTAACAAATCTGATCAGCGCTCACCGTCGAAGGGTGTCTATTCTGGGCGCACAAGAGCGGCCGGCGTGCGTCCGGTCTGACAACGCCGACGGGCCGCGGATAGCAGGAGTGGCTAAACGCGAGGGCACTCACCTCCTGGAGTGTTCACCTGGGTGATTTGTGTGCTGGACACGCACCCGATCGATGAGCCACTGATTGTACCTGAGGCGACGCATGACTGCTGCACGACGGTGGTCGGTTGAACGCTGCCCGCGCTGAGGGAGAACGAGGTGGACGTTGTAGACGTCGTGTGGGTCGCGTACAAGGTCGCGGTGGGAGATGGGGTGCAGGACATGCTCGGCTAGGCTGGAGAGTGAGCAGTCGAGCAGCGGGGGGGAGGTAGATCCAAGAGGGACGAAAGGAACGAGGGAAAAGAGAGAATGAAGGAGAGAAATGAAGGCACAACGTAAATGAGGCTGTACACACCCGGGCGATTGTCACTCCGAGAGTCCGAGCACGGTCATCGAGTAAGGTAGAGACTATGGTACTACCGACGAGACATGAGTCAAGTCGCTGCTCCTTCGCTGCGTCTTGCAGAGACCGAGCGTCCTGCGCTCCGCCAGTGGCGACCAGGAAGCCCGACGCCCTCGCTTGTCCTCCACTCCCACCGCCTTGGGCACACGTCTATCCTTCTCCCCCGTATCCACATCCGAACCCGCGCAGACCGTGGACCTGATGTCCAGCACTGGCTCCGCGGTGCCCGCCACGTTCCCTTGTGAAACGGCTTTGCTACCCTTCCTCACCTTCCGCCATACCGTTTGGCTCGTCTTCTTGATGAACCTTGCGAACAAGACGATCGGATCCTCCATGTTTTCTTCCGGCATGTCGGGGTCTGTCGACCATAACAACGATCCCCCTTCCTGCTGAATAACCTGCATGCGGCGCGAACGCCCAGGCACACCTACAGGTGCCAGGGACCGCTTCCTATTGGGATCGATCTGGGGAAGCGGCGCGAACTTGACGGTGGGTGTTCCATGAGCAGAAGCGAGGGACGAGTGTGGGGACGGTTCAGGAATCAGCGAGCTGCAGTCGAGCGAGGACGCGGTGACGAGAATGTGGACCTCATGGACGTCAAGTGGCGATTGGGATGACATTGGCAGCCAGCGCTCGGTGTTTGAGCGGAAACACGAAAAGAGCGTGATGTCGAATGAGAGTGAAACAATCAGGTTGGAATCGTCCAGTGGCGGACTGGGGAAAAAAAGTGGACGCACGGCAATCCGGCCACGCTTGGCAATTGCTGCCGCGTGGCACCGTGCACCGACTCGATGAGCACTGTTCGTCCCGATCCTCAATTCCAGCCCATCTTCCAGTATGGTCGAAAACGATCCAACACCGCCCAATCCATCGCTAGGATCCCCGCTGCCAGCACATCCGGCGCTCTGAGGCTCGGCGACTGCAAAGTTCTCAACACCTGGGTACATGACCCGAAGGAATCTTCAAAGGTCGTCCTCAATCAATCCGTCTGGCCGGGCGTGGCGGAGGGAGACCTGCTGAGCGTATCCCAGTCCGGTGACGCATCCGGTTATCTCTTCACCGTGCCCAAGGACGAAGGTTGTCCAAAACCAACCCTCCAGGTGAATTCTCCCTGTCTGTCCTGGCTAGTCTCTGATCGTCTCAGATATCTTTACCCAGAAACGTAGCCGACGCGTTTGGAATGAAAAACAACACTGAAGTGACGGTGACCAAGGCACGTAACATTGGGGCGCATCCGTATCATTCACCGCCATAGGCGTCCAGGTCGACAAAGACAGCCACTCGGCCGACTATATCGAGTTCTCTTTCGCCGATCAGTACCTCGGCCGCAACGAGATGTGGAGGCTCGGCAAACACTTGGCCGGTCAATGTGTATTCGTCGATCAAGATATTTCCTTCATCGGCGTGATCGCCGCAAAAGTCCAGAGCATCTATGTCAAGGGCCAACAGGTGTCCTCAGGCTACATGACACCAAGAACCAAAACGATTTATAGGTCATTGTCAGCCATGGTCACAATTTTCATCCAGGTTTGTCGCGAGCTCTGGCAATTTTCTGGAGACGGCGAGCGCTTCTATGAAAAGATCGTACACTCTTTTCTTCCGACACTTTTTTCGAAATGGAGAGAAGCGGGCACAGATCACACCGTCACAATAGTCTTGATCTCCCGCGTCCATTACGATGCAACGGAACTAGAGTATGCCGCAGGACCCTTGCGTCGCGACGAGGACGGACGGTGGTACAAGGATTTTTTCAAGGTCATTACTGATCTCGAAATCATCAATGACTGGAACCCTACCCTGTTTCTGCTCAAGGACTCTTTCTGGGCCTTTCAGCGGGACATTCTCTTAGCGCACCATTATCACCAGGCCTCCATGGAGTCCACCAAACCCGACCAAGCGCGTCTGATCGGACAAATATCATATGCTCATGATGGTCCAATCCTCGAAGCCCTTAACTTGGGTCTCAACCCCAACGAGACCCACTACATTGATCGTTCTTTAACGTCGACAGGCGTCTCAACGATCCTTGTAACCCCAGGGACTGGATACTTCCGTGTATCCAAACAGCTTCTCCGCTTGACGACGACCAGAATGTTGGATCAGGGGTTCGGGCTCGACCTCGTCTGTCTTACAAAAGCTCCTTTGCATCAGAGTCCTATCTTCAGCTTCCAAGGGTACGAGCCCAGGACTGCTAGAGATGGGAAAAGCAGCGTCCGTGACTTGGATCCGCTATGGGGCGGCGACGAGCCACCTAACGACATGGCTCCACGGAAGCAAATGACATTTTGGTGGGAACCATTCTGGATTGGTGTGACGTTCTGGGACAAGCAAATGGACCTGCCCTTTCGGAAGGATAGGTCAGTTTCGAGGAATCCTCGAATGCCAAGCTGACGTTTATGTTGTGTGTAGGTTCATCTCGAGGGCAAAGATGCACGAAATACAGATGCTCGGACTGTTGGAGCATGACGTCCTTTCGACTATCGAAGTTCCTTTCTTGCCCGAATTCAGAGACCTGTCTGTAACCCCGCGAGACTCGTACACTGACGACAGAGCTCCATCGGCTCCCGAAGCGGAACAGGCAGACTTGGATCTGTTCGCTCGCAGGAAGGGAACTCGGCCCACTCCTAGTACTCGGACCTCATATGCATCAAGCACGTGCAGCACGGTTGTCCCTTTATCTTACCGTTCGTCGACGATCACAGAACGGCGCAACATAGTTTCGCAGCGCACTTCCATTGCGTCTACGCGCTTTACCCCGATCGAGGAGAGCCCGCGGCGAATCATGATGGAACTTCCGCCTGAAGGCAACGAGGATGGGCCAGTACCTTCGGTCACCGGATTGAGTACTTCTCCATCTCAGTCCTCTGTAAGGTCTAGTCGTTCCGTTTCTACCACAGTCTCGACTGTTGCACCGCCCAGCAATATCACCCCTCCTTCTGCAACGTCACGGCTCGCAAAGTTCGCCCCTGCTTGGTTGTATAATACTTTCCGCAGCAACTTGGCGGCCGAACCACAGTCATCCCCGAATTCTTCGACATATAATATCACCCCAACTACACCTACCCCAGCCGTTCGCGTTCCCATCACCCCGAATAGACCTGTGACTCCATCGGCGTCCATCTCACGTTCTCCCCAACCGATGGCTATCATACAGACTACTTCGGGTAGGACGACACTCAGCCGCACGTACGAAGAAGAACCACCCATTGCAATCCCTCATCGCGGTTCTATGTCGCGATACTCTCCCTTGAGCACGCCACCTCGTGACGAGCCGACGTTCGGAAAACGTCGCAGCATCACTCTGACATCGTTGAACATACCGTTAACTTCTACGTCACCGCAGACAAACCCGCGGACGAATCCCTCGCGTCCCCAATTCGCAGTGTCGTACACTCAGTCTTCGCTCGCGCGCCGCTGGGAGCATATTTTCCCTACCCCGATATACAAACACGACGTCAAGTGGAAATCAATGGTCACGCCTTCTTGCCTCCCGCTCACCGTGGAGCATTTCCCGAGCAATGCAGAACTGGAGTCTTCTTATGACGTCTTCTCGTACGACTTCGTCGTGGACCCCACCGAAATGCGTTCGTTCTTGGTCAAGCCACCCAGCATGCAGGGCACGGTCGATGAAATTCGTCGTGCGTGGGCGCTGGTCGTGATGCGGGGTATGGTCGCCGTTCGACTCGCTCAAGGCTTCCAGTTCGTGCTTCGTTCAAAGAACGCGTCGGACGAAAGGTCGACTTGGCACCGCGCCAAGTCATTCATGAGCGAGGACGACAAGCCGGCTGGTGCGGCCGAAGTTCTGAACTCCACCAAAGACCCAGTGTATCTGAGCATGAGCAACGAAATACACCTGATATCCTACACTGGGGAGACGATCCAGGTCCGCCGGTACGTCCGGAGGATGCCTCCGACGCAGCCCTTTGACTATGAGTGCTTGATCTGGCCTAAGCTGGGAGTCGGGTACACTGAACTCAAGACCAAGTTCGTGTCGCATGGACTGGAGAACTACGGGTGGAATAGGTGAGTGAAGCATGCGAAACGAAAGAGACGCTCAGCTCAACATCTGTCAGACTGGATATGCTGGTCGCAGGCTACGAACACCAGTTCAATGAGTCCTTGCGTTATTGGCGCACCAGATTCGTCGTCATTCCGTCAGCAGAGGCACCGGAGATGACCAACGGACCCAGTGGGGAGAGAATGAACGAAGAAGAGATTCGTCTGATGGGCATTGACAAGCTCGCAGAGATCTTCACCAAGGCGCGCTGGCAGCCGCAGGACGAACGCGGACAGCAGCCCCCAGTCCGATTCCTGCTCACCACCCTCGGCCCGGCCCATTCCGTCATGGACGATTCGCTCATGTCGCAGCTAGACGAGATACACGCTGCCGGTCCGCTCAAGAAGAAGATGAAGAGCGAGCGGGAGATCGGGGACATGCCTCTCGCCGCGATCGCCAAGATGATGATGGTGCGTGATGACGACGGGGTGCCCATCAAACTCCATCGATGGCATCGAAAGAAATATCCAGATTCGTTTACGGGGTTCGATTTCGTCTCTTGGCTCGTTCGGGAATTCAGGGACGTCTCGTCGAGGGAACAGGGCACGGAGTGGGGGGCTAGGTTGCTCGATCAAGGCCTCTTTATCCACTGCACGGGTCGCCACGGATTCCTGGACGGGTGAGTGGCGTCACCGTGGCTGTCGAGTTTGGTAACTGATGCGTTTTAGGCACTACTTTTATCAACTGAGTGGAGAGTACGCGACGGAGAGCACACCTTCCAGAGGGTGGTTCAGAGCTGGTCGCCACATGCAGTACGAGGACGCCTTGATTGGGCGTCACTACCAGCCGCACCAAGGGAAGGGAAGTGGGGTCAGCCCAAAGCGAACGAAGAAACGCATCCTCCTTACGCAGAGTATGATTATCGACGTTGACTCTGGAAAAGTGAGCGCAGTTCCCAAGTCTCCGTTCCTGTGTGCTTTCCTACTCTGTGCTGACACGGACTGTGCTACGCAGAAAAGTGACCTAGCGGAGACTGTAATTCTGCACCATGACATTATACAGAACCCTGGGACAGTCTTCCATTTCGAGCTCCAGTGGATCGGGTCCACCGCTCGATGCATCGAGGACACCCTTCGACAGTGGAGCAGGGCGATCGAGCGATACGGACTCAAGCTCGTGGAAGCATACGTAACCGAAATCAGCGATGTTCGAGACCGCAACGCATTTCAATCGTGCTTCCCGTTGCGCCTTGCGGTCTCTCCTCCGGTAGTACCTGACCTAGAAAAGCGGATCCCAGAATATACGCAACCGACGCACTACTTCGAATATGCACTTTTGAGGCGGTTCGGGTTCATCGTCGATGTCGAAGCGATGAACATGTATCCCAAGGACGTGGACGTGGTTTACTCCTATCGGCGAGCTCCGTTTGAATACTCCCAGTTGGTTCATCGATCAGGCGTTGCGTTCGTGCAGGTGTTGGGGGGCTCCCAGGGCTTCCTCTTCTTGACGAACCGTCTTATGGGCGCTGGCCGCATGGGAACAGCGTTAAAGAGCAGAGATAGACCTGCGGCTGCTGCTGATGAAATCCGGACCAAGTTCCAAGAGTTTTGCTCCGACGAAGTCGCGCTGAGGAAATTTTACGATGAAGAGCTAGCTGCTCTTGGTCCGGATGATCCGCCTCCGTTGAGTATATAAGTATCGGAATGCGATAGATGAAGCAACGTGTATGATAAGAGTGTAAATGGTTCTGGACCGTGTGCACAACGAGGTCGAGGGGTTACGATACGGAACTTGCATTAATGACCACCTCGCGGCCATTACTTCGAACTGAGCGGCGCAGAGGGTCTCTCGAAAGGGGTTTCCGCATGTCTGTGAACGTTGAGTCACTGCTGCAGACCAGTGGGGCGGAACTCACCAAATGCATCCTCCTCGTCTTTTCCGCTTTTACCGACACCGAGCGAGCCATAATATTCTCTCACCCGACGGTACACGCTATATCCGAATCCTTCGTACATACTTACAGCGAGTGCGTTGTTACAGCGGACATAAAGATCGACGAAGAATCCCTTGTAATGCTCGTCGGAAACGAGCTCGAGACGACTGACCATGTTGCGTGCGAGCGCGAGCCGACGATACTCGGGAGCGACGGTCAGCGCTGTGATGTGACCGTGCCAATCTGTAGAAGAGCCCTCGGCTTTGCCGAGTACTGCACGAAGACGACGTTTGTGGGACGGACGAGACGCTGTGGACGAGACGCGCACTATAACCCATCATGCGGCCGTTGGGCGCCTCCTGGACGCAGCACAGATCGGGCCATCGTGAGAGATAGGACAAATAAAAGCTGATGCCATACTGCATGCGCGTCAGCGCTGCCACTGCATGGACTCTCGGCACGTCACGTACGGTTTCCGTCCAGACGTCCAAGTTCCTGTGGGTGGACTAAGGCATGTCTTCAGAGACGTGGTTTTAAAACTCACGTGTTGTTGAACTTGAACATGTCCGTCGCCATGAACGGTCTTTGGACGCTCATCGTGGACGTTTTCGTAAACGAGTGCAAGAGGACAAGGTTTCACGTTTATCACCAGCGTTATCTTGGAGAAGTCCTTGGATCCTAACACGAACAAACACCTCTTGCAGTGCACGGAGTCCTTGCTCCTGTCACCGCCAACGACGGCGGTTGGAGGCGTGGAGACCCCTGGAACCTTATTCTGCGCTCTGCCTATTTCACCTGTATCAATGTATCAGCAATTTTCCGCGACTGCACCCCCTGACTATGAACATGGCTCACTGATGGGGTCCCTCTCTGCGGGCCCAAGCACTGTGGCCCCGCACGCCACGACGACGACGCCGACTGCGCACCAAAAACCACCCCCGCTGGTCGCGACGGGCGACTGGGCACACGAACTCGTCCAACTCGCGAAAACCGCCGAGCTCAAGTAGGTTCACAACGATCTACCCCATGAGCGTCCTTTTTCCCCGGTTGGACAGACGTCTCGTCATGACTAGACTGATGGCGTTTACCATCCAGGAAACATTCCCTGACGTTGCAACTCCATACGGCTCACATCGTGTCTGCGCATGCCAGTCTAGAACAAAAGGACAAGGCCATACAGGACATCAGAGAACAGAAAAACAAGTACGTTTCTGATGCGTCTGATGGAGGGACATGCACGTTCGTACGATTCGTGCTGCATCACTTGTTCCCTCGTCTCGCTGTTCGCATACATTTCAATCACACACACACGTGGCTGTTCTGATACAGATTTTGATGATGCAGACTTGACAGCGAGCGGACGCGATTACTCAATGCTCTCGCAGAGGTTCGAGCTCCTTCTTTCGCAGGGAGCGTGCCTATTGATCGGATGCATCCCTATCGCCCATCAGATAAACTCGGACCGCGACAAGGTAGGTCAACATCTGCTGAAACGATGAGACGGACGGAGTCTTATTGTCGTTGTTTAGGCTGACCTGCTGGAAGCATCCATCTCGCGAGAGTACGTCTGCGCTACCTTGTGTGGTTACTACCGGAGAGTGACAGCCGGATCGAAGATGCGCGGAGCTTCGGCAACAGATCACTGGGTTGCAAGATGGGGAATACGCGACAGCTAAGGCAGAAGTGGACCGGTTGCGTCAAGAACTGGGGCAACCGCCTCTCCCACCGCTACAGGCCACATTGGATGAGAAAACGTCTCAGTGAGTAACTGATTTCCACGCTAGTGGCGAGATGTTCTTTGGGGGCACTTGTTTCGGCAGAGATACCGGTGGGATCGATGATTGCTAGCCGTGTGTGGACACGCGTTACAGATGCGGAAGCGGGACGACAGATTGGGGTTTCCATTCTGCGTGGAACGTGTGGTGACGGTGGACTGACTGGATCACATAGGTATCTGCGGGATCGGCGGGTGAACGGCGAGAAACGGAGCGGGGGTGACGTGAGCCAGGAAGCGGCGGCTGGGACGACGAAGAGGCCCAGGGGACGGCCAAAGGGGAGCAAGAACCGGACGAGCAGGACGGGCGGAGGGAGCGGAGTAGCCTGAATGGACATGATACCCGAATCGACAGAAGTGATGAAAACGGGATAGATGCGTTGATGAGGCCATTGTTGTCCAGTGAGACGAGCCGGTTTGTAATTCGGCGTCGTGCTTCGCTGACAGACGATGCCGTCGCTTAGTCATTATGGGCATAGCTCTGAATCAGGGGGGAGTCATGCCGCGGCTGCCGTGCCGACTGTGTAAAACGGGTGATGTAAGCTGGTTCGAGGAGGGCGTTCGGCTCTGACTCGGGTTCACCATTCCATTGCTAATCCTTCTTCCCTTTCCTTTTGCGTCATCTTCCGATTCGGCCCTTTGGCTCGCCCGGTTCCCCTTTATAACACTCTCCTCCTCAGCCGACAATGCCCAGCTCTCCTCCGCCCATCTCTAGCAATGGCCCGCTCCCCGCTCCACCACGCCAGCCTCGTAGACCCCGCTCTCCACTCCCCTGCTCTCCTCGAGCTGCTCGACGTCAAGCTCTCGAGGCCCATCCTCGGTATGTGCCATCCGCACCACCCTTTCATTCCGCTCACCCCCTCTCCAGAGTATGTCGTCGATTCCGTCGTTGATACAGTCGATTACGCCATGGGGCGTCCCTCCTCTTCCCGTCGCGGTCGCCCTTCCTCCCGCCGCTCTGAGCATGCCGCGTTCGTCACCTTTGTCACCAACGTCCTCGGCCGCGCCGAGGTCACGATGCCCGTCATCCTCGTCTCCCTCGTCTACATAGATAGGGCCAAGCCTCATCTCCAAATCGCCCTCGAGGAATGGGCATGCGAACGCGTTTTTCTCGGCGCCGTGATGGTAGCGAGCAAGGTACTGTGCCTTTTTTCCCATCCCATGTCATAACCTCATTCCCTCGTTCCTAGTATCTCAATGATTCGACTCTCAAAAACATCCACTGGGCCCTGTGTACCGGCGTCTTCGGCAAGCGTGACGTTGGCCGCATTGAACGAGAGTTTCTCGACGTGCTCGACTTTGAGCTCTCTGTCACCGAAGATGACGTCCTCAGCCACCACGACGCTCTGTCCGCGGTTGCTTTGCCTTCTCACATCCATCGTCGCCGCCACGTCGATCCTCACACACGTGCTGCTCATTATCGCCCTGCGAACCACGTTGCTTGCCCAGACCTGGATCCTTCCAGCCCCAAATCATCTTCCTCTGGGAGCTCTCCCGCTCCACTCACACCAGAACCGCATGTCGATTCCGCCTATGGTATTCATCCCAAGGTGTATCTTGGGAACGTCGACCATGCTTCCACTCAGGTGGAACCAGCTCCATCGAAGCCCACGTCCACTATGGACTTGATACACGCTTTTCCTCTTCCAGCGTCGCATTCATATTCACATCCCCCTGTGCCTTCGCACAAGTCACACCATCGTTCTTCGCATCGCCCTTACTATGCTTTGACGCAAACCGTCACCGCATAGTCGTATGTCTCGTTTGATCTAATAAAACAGTGGTGTCGCTATATTTTATGACATATACCACTCATTGGCATCTACATAGTATACTATATCATGTCTCAGATTTCAACTGCAATCAAGTCTCACTCTGCTCTCATCATGAGTTGGGTTTCACCGGGAACTCAATCATATCCGGACCGTTGTAATATAAACTCGATTGCACAGGAGTCCGGCACGTCAACGTATCAATTCACCGGCGAAGTCGGACTTGCCATCCTTTATTGCGCCCAACGACACGTCGGATGTACGGTGGCATCGGATCCGTCTCAAGCGCTCAGCTGACGGCTTGGGAGTTATTACTCAGTCGTTCTGATTCGACCACCCGCCGATGCGGCAGGCCGGTCGTTGATCACAGCCATTGCCAGTCTAATTACGAGTCCAATTCCCCGAAGGTAGCACATGCACAGTCGGGGATACGTACCTCCCGCACAGCTTCGTCCGGTGGATCCGCGCAGACCAAGTGCCCTCGAGTCCAGCTGCGCGACGGCCCGCGCACACAGTCGCCCTGGACGGCGATCCTCGGCCGCATTTGTCTGACGAGTCCATCCGAGGCGAACTCGCATCGCGCGCTGGTGGCTACGCCGCGTCGATAGTTATGGCACCGTGACTAGCCATGCTGTGCACGCTGTGTCCTCCGAGTCGTTCTCGCGACCCCGGTGGGGAAACCTCCCTCGGTCGTCGTCGCCGCAGTCCGTTCCCAGGCGATGGGCAGGATGACGCTGCTCAGTCGCGTGCGCCGTGGTTACGAACTGGGCTCGCGTCACGTCCCCGATTCCGACGACCGACCGCAGCGCACGCGCACAGTGTTGTCCTCGTGACGGCGACCCAAGCTACCCCCGATCAACCGCACCGGCAGGACGCGGGAACGAAAGCGCCCCCAACGCGCGGAATCCGGGCGGCCGTTCCCATGGACATCGAATGTGGTTCGTTCGCCCCAGCCTGCTCGTTTCTAGTTTTGTTCGCACACGCCCGTCGGTCCGTGGGGACACCCGACCCGATGTGATACCAGGCGCCAAGGCCTCTGATTTCGGAACGGGGGGGCCTAATCGGTCTGTGGCACTATGCCCCTGGGGCCTCACG
>JBBPSZ010000045.1:0-22046 GCA_038093835.1 Strobilomyces confusus
GGGCGCGCCGGACCAGCTCCCGGCTGTGTTGGTCTAGGCGAAGAGGCGGGTCCCTCCTCGCCGACCGCAACCCCCCCGCTGACCCCACCCCAGGATAAAAGGCCTCCATGCCGTCCTCCATGCCGCCTCCCCGCAATACGCCACGCCCCTCCCCGAGACTCTCGCCCCGCTCTTGCAAAACGTCCTCTCCGCCGGCTCCCCGTTCACACACGTCGTCTCGGCCCACTCGTCGTTCGCCAAATCCGTCCTCCCTCGCGTCGCTGCGATGCTCGACGTTCCAGCCGTGTCCGACGTCACCTCGGTGGAGCACGACGTCGCCTCCAATGCCACCACGTTTTCCCGTCCGATCTACGCAGGGAACGCCATCTCCACGGTTCGAGCCCCGTCTTCGATACCCGTCAAGTTCTTCACCGTGCGGTCCACCGCCTTTCCCGCCGCCGGACAATCCGAGACGGAAGCTCAACTCGAGGCCCTCGATCCCGTGCAAGTTTCCGACCCGCCGTCTACCCACATCTCCACCTCGCTCAGCAAATCCGACCGCCCCGATCTGGGGGTCGCCAGCCGTGTCGTGTCTGGGGGACGGGCGCTCAAGAACGCAGAGACCTTCCAGGCCACCCTCTATCCTCTAGCCGACGCGCTCGGTGCAGCAGTCGGCGCTTCCCGGGCGGCCGTCGATGCCGGCTATGCGGACAACTCGTTGCAAGTCGGACAGACCGGCAAGGTCGTCGCCCCTGAGCTGTACATGGCACTCGGAATATCGGGAGCCATCCAACATCTCGCTGGCATGAAGGACTCCAAGCTCATCGTTGCGATCAACAAGGTAAACAGCCACTCTCTGGCGCGTCGCCTGTCTGACGTTTCAAAGGACCCCGATGCTCCGATATTCCAGGTGGCCGACGTCGGGCTTGTGGCAGACCTCTTCGAGGCCGTGCCTGAGATGGTGGAGAAGTTGCGGTAGCGTCGTTGACGGGTATATCTGTATCCCACGGAACTGCACAATTTAATTCATACAACCGAGGGAGATCGCGTGCCGTGGGATACGCCATGTCTTTCTATCGACCGCTCAACACCACCTACAAGCTTGCCGGCAGAGTCCTCCTCGTGGTGAGCACCACACCGTCCAGAGAGAGACGATCTCACCGTCGCGATGCAGCCCATCGTGTCCGTCGGCAACGTCGCCCAGCTAGCGGCCGACCTGCTCATCGCGTCACTCAAGCTCCATCGCGTCGGCGTCTTCGATCCCAAGTATCTGGTTCCAGTCGTCGGCGCCCGCGAGGACGGCGCTGCTGGTCTGACGATGCCAATCGAACGTGAGCCACCGCCCATCACACGTCGAGCCCTCTAGACGACTCGCACTCGGTCAGTTTTCGGCGATCCGGACGGCGAGATCGCCGTCGTCCAGCAACGTTCCCCCGTCCTCAAGGTGGGTGTGCAGATAAACGATGCGTCTCGTCAGTCAACGTCCATGGACAGTCGTTCAAGCAGCAGTTCGTCGATGCTCTCCTCGATTTCATCCGCAATTCTGGCGTATCGGCGGTGATCTTCATGGGAGGCGTCGACATGTCTGTTAGAACAGACACACAGATGCAGTCAGTACAGGGATCTCCTCGTGGAGCTGTCTATCGTCTCACTTGCGTTTCTCTCGTAGAACGCCGACGACGTTCATCCTACCTCCGATGTCTGCGCCCCTCGATGGAGGTCCGCTCGCTTCCCTCGCCGGTCTGCCAGTCCCCCCGTACTCTTCCCCGTTACGTCGAGTTCAGCCTTCCGAGGGCAGTTCATGGCATGTGCCGTTCATTCCCGGTGGAGGCATCGCTCATAGGCTGCTGTCGTCCATCCCCGATGCGTGGCAGATACCGACCATTTGTTTGCTGCAGTATGCCATGGAAGGTGACAACAGACCGGACGCACAGCTCCTCGCCACGGTGGTAGTCAAAGCACTGGGCATTACAGCAGGGATATCCAGCTGGACGCAACCCAGCACATGGGCCCATGGTCTCTTTGGCACCCCTCACGACCAGACACTATACGGGTGACCCTGTTTTCGCTAATGATAGACAATGAATGATGTCTTGTCCTGTAATCCATGTTGATTTATCATTCCCACTAGTCGAATGTTCTTTTCAGCTTTGATTGAATGCTCGTCGAATCTTCAACACGAGAAATGCACCGCGGGAGATCGCGGTCGTTCTAGCAGTGCTCACCCGTGCTTAAGCAACCGCCGGTTCGCTCCGAATGCTCTCCTCGACTTCATCCGCAACCCAGGCATATTCGCGGGGTGGGTGACACCACTATGAGTGTTCACGTAAACCTATCTCGCCCCTTGATGAAGGTCCCTCACAATTTACCAGTCCTTTTTGAGAATCGTTCATAGCATGTGCCTTGTTCGATTCATGGATACTGTGCGGGCAACCGTCTATACGGTACACGGGAAGTATAGATAACATTGGTGTCACCGCTTTCCAGCAATCCCCATCCGATCACGGCCTCTTCGTTTCGCAGCTTGAGACAGAGGTAGATAAGCATAGGGATCGAGTTTACCCTTCTTGACGTCACCTCCCGCTTTCTGTATGCCAATAGTGTCAATTAGACCACGCAGTCGTTTATCGCGAGGAACGCACCTTCGCCTTGAATTCATGACCGAGCTTGACCTCCGAACGCCGTTTGTTCGACTTTGGTTTGGCTGGTGCCTCGGCGTCAGCCATTTCAACATCCCCGTCGTCATCCACGTTCTCTCGTCTGCGTTTCTTCGTGTCTCTATTGAACTTGATGCGTCCGTTGGGCCCACGCACGAAGCCGTCCGCGGAGGCGATACTTTCTCTGTATGCGTTCCCCGCCACGTCCCCGGCAGCCCTGCGGGCGCTGACTTCGATGTCCGAGTCCGAGTCTTCTGCGGGAATGACCAACTTGCCGCTCTGCGCGTCGGTTTTGAACCGGCTGGCGTCTTGACCAGGTTTTCGCCTGCGATCAGCTTTCGCGTCTGTATGGCGGGGTCGTGTCATCAAGGCGCACTGGAATTCGCGCGATACGTACTCGTGACTCGCGAGACGGCACCCCGAAGGAGGTCCATCGGCTCGTCGTCGTCCACGCGGAGGCGCAAACTGTGATCGCCGCCTTTACGTTGGGAGGGACGTGCTTGCTCCTCGTCGTCGCTTCCATCGAGTTCGCTCTCACTTCCATAGAGAACGTCTTCGAAGGCGTCACCCGTCGCCACTTTCCCGGAAGGTTCCTGTGAAATCGATCAGTAATCACGGGTGCGACGAGCGCGAAGAAACTCGATACCTCGTCGCCATCGTCTTCCTCCTCGCGGGCTCTCCTGCGCTTCGCCCTGTCTTTACGTTTCTTAATGTTGACGAGGACTTTAGCCGCCTGCTCTTCCCCCGCCGCTTGGTACACATCGTCCCATCCGAAGCGTCGTATCATCCGCTCGAATATGTGGCGCACTTTTACTTTGAAATGATTCTTATGGTCGTGCGACCACGACAGAAGTACAGGAACCAGAGTGTCTAGGTGTGGCCTGAGGAGGTCGACGGGAAGCGTGTGAATCACGAGCTTGACGTAACCAAGAGTGGACTTGACGATCTCGCGATTCGGTGAGGACAGAAAGATGAGGAGGGTCGTGAAGATTTCGGTCTGCATCTGTGCATCGATAACGTCTGCACGACCAAGTGGGTTAGCGTACGGGTGGACGCAAGGGCTGCTCGATCCAGACCTTTGAACTCGAAGACGAGTCGCGAGATTGCGGTGACCGTTGCGCTAATCATGTGGGGCGTTGCCCCAGCCAGTCCCCCAGCAATCATGGTCATGTACTCGTTTATGCTCGCGCTTGCTGGATGGTATACATGAACATGGAAGCCTTGAGACATTTACGGGTATGGAAACACTGACCTTCAGGAGCAACGTCATCGTCCATACCATCGACCATCTGTCTCTTGACTAGACCGCCCTGATTCATCTTTTGGCCCATACACACAATCAGCTCAAAGGCTGCGGATCGGGCTTTTTCGGAGGGTTCCTTGGTGCCCAGTACGGCCTCAGGAATTAGAGATGGGATGACGTGTAGCGACGTCGGTGGTACATCCAGTATGAGGTTGGCCAGTAACACGAAACGATCCTTTTTAGCAGCAGGCGATAAGTCCGTGATAAAAGAGTCAAGCTGCTGCAAGGTTGTAAGTGGGTCCATTTGAACTTTCCCGCTGCTAAGCACTTTGGCGAGGATCTTGTAACCCCGCTTCTGCACTCCATTATCCTTGCAACACAGGACCTCGTTCGTCATACAAATCTGTACAAGAGAAAATATTTCTTGTGCTTGTAACCAAGGTAAGAGTAGTATTAGCAGATCTTGCGTCATGCTGGTCACGCTCACATTCTGCTGCCCGTTCGGTGCAGCAGAGAGTTTTTGAAGGTTCTGCCGGAACAGCTCGACGACTTTGCGGTAAGCTTTCGAGGTTTCATGAGGTTCCGCAATCTTTGCCCAAACGCTGATGACGTCTCCGACGACGCCCCTGCTCTCCCTGTCGACGCTGCCAAACACGTTGAAGAATACGGCGAACCAGCTCTCTGCCTGCGTTTTCAGGAATGTGATATTCTGGCTTGCTTCTTCACGGGTGATGGAACCCCCCACGGCGGAGGCCCGCTCTGGAGAATTCTCGGGTTCAGCTTGTGATATTGCGCAGTTGGATTCGACCAAACACTTGAGACCCTTGAGCACTGAAAGTCGAAGTCCGGGTTGTGTGTACAAAAGTTGAGATAAGAGTTGAGAGAAAGTTGGTGTGAGCGCCTGTAGAATGTAAGATAGAACGGCGTGCGTGGAATTCGAGTCCTTGCCTTCTCAACGTCCGGAGGTGCATGACAGTATCCTGCGAAGCCCATCCAGACCTGCGATATGAGTACGTTCCAGACCTTTGCCTCGGATTGCCTGCCGTCGGCTTCGGCTTTATTTTGAAGATTGAACATCCGTTCGCTCAGAGGAACGAAGTTAGAGACAAAGTGTTCCAAGGGAGAAGGGTGTGGCTGGCCGAGCATCGGTAACAAGAAAGCCCGAGGTTCACGTCCTGCTTGACTGCAAAACAACTAAGTCGATAGCAGAAATGTGGGACAGTCACGAACCGGTCATGTGGTTCCAGATTCAGCGGCATTGCCTCGAGCACAACGGCAGGCCCCATGACGCCCATCGCCGTTGATATGACGCTGTCTGCGGCTTCTTTGTGTTCGAAGTTCTTCTGAGTCCGAAGGTCGGCAATTTTCTGTACAAGCGGAAGGAGCAATGGCTCGGCCGCGAGCGTTGATTTGCCGTTCTCGAGGGGCAGGCTGAGGCTCGAGATGAGCGAACCTACGACCTGTAGCAGCTCTGGTATGGCCGATGCATAGGCCAATGAATCCAAGGCTTTCGTGATTTGAGCAACAGCAGTCCTGACGGGCGATTTGCCATCCGGTGCATCCGCCACAGCCGCGCGACCCATGGGTAAAGTAATGCATTGCGCCAGTAATCGCAGCGCTTGGGCGACCGCTTTCCGTGTTTGCGTGTGGGTTGTCTCGAAGAATGACCACACGGTTTTCCAGACTTTGGTGAATTCGTGTGATGATGCTTCAGGATCTGCTGAGTGATAAGCCAGCATGATGTCTCCTAGGACTTGCAACCAAGACGGAGCAACGGCGATATCCGACTTTGGTGGGGGAGACGATAGGACGGTGTTTAGTACTACGGGGATTTGCTCCGTACTGCTTTGAGTACCTGAATCGACCGCAGCGGAGAGCAAGTCGGAAAGAATCGAGTACGCGGACTGCGTTAGATACGGATTGCCGAGTCTAGGTAAGGTGAGAAGAATAGACGTGATGGGTGGGATGGCCTTTTTCGCGCCAGTTAGGGCTAATTCGAGCACTGGAACACATCGCTCACATCGAGTGGGAGGTTATGCAAAATAGGACGCAGCAACGCGAGGAGGCGGATGGCATTGTCGACGGAGGACTCCTTGGCAGCGGATTTTGATTTCGGTAAGACGCCAGAGCTAGCTTGATGGAGGGTCGTCTGCATCCACTCGGCGACGCGCTCGGCATAGGGATGGCGAAGGAGAGGACTTGGCGGATTGGATAATACGTCGCTGACCAGATCGATGGCGCGCCTGCGTACCTTTGGTCGAGGATCTAGACAGAGTTGCAGGATGGTTGCAAAGGATTGGCGGATGGACGGCGTGCCCAGCTGCGATCGATCAAGCGCATGGAAAACGGAGTTGTACAAGGTGAGCTGCGACCTTAGTGGAGGGGCATGTGCTGAGAGGGAAGGGAACAAGGGTGCGGTGAGCGAGAGAAGAGTGCTCAGATTGGACTGGATGACCGGACGAGGGACGAAAGGCGCCATCAGCGCCAGCAAGTAGAGGACGGCTGGCAGGATATCACCATCGCCGAGCGCAGCGTCTTTCTTTTGCAAGGTGCCGTCAAGGGTGGTTATCAGTGCGGCGAAGTAGGCCGTCGGCGTGCGATCGGTGTGCGCCTCCGTCAAGGTCGACTCGAGCGCATGCAGCAGCGTCGCGGGTGTTTTTTGGTGGGCCAAGGACGACGACGTGTGTGGGCGAATCTTCGCCAACGCTGCCTCCATGGCGTCGGAGCGGGCAACAGAAACAGAAAGTTGAAGCACAGCTTGGCTCGCGCTGACCATGCCAAACGGTTCACCTACGCCCTGGTCGTACATCCTCGTTCGGTCCGTAGCTCGACTTTATTTTCCCCGTACGACCATTCAGCCGCATCTAGCCTCCTCTTTCACTTTGTCCTCAAGATATTCTACGGGACGATAGTCGTGGAAAACACAGAGCACATACCCACGACAGGAGAACCTTGGTGCGAGAAATTTCTTGGGTCCTGTTGTCAGCGACTTGATTTAATGTCAGCATCGTATGTGCGAATCACCCGAACTCGTTGACAGATGCCCTGTATGTCGTCCTTTGCTCCATCCAACGTTGGACACTCAGACCTTCATCAGCGTCCTTGTCACTTCCATTCCCTCCGGGGTAATCATGAGCGATCACTCCTACATTCGTACGCTGAGCCGAATCTGCTAGACACGCAACATGCTGCGCCTGACTGCCAAATCAACCCAATTCGGGCGCAGAACGTTGACTAGCTGGTTGATCGAGTCTGCCGGCACTGTCCCCATCAAGCGACGCAAGGATTTTCCTCAAGGAGATGTTGACAACTCCGAGGTAATGGAAAACCTTATGCAGGTGAGCTTATAATCAACCATCCGTGCCGTCCGGTGATGTTACAAGCCCTGCTCACCAATTTTTGCAGGCGCTCGAAGCAGGTGATGCCGTATGTTTGTTCCCAGAAGGAGCAAGTCGCTATCATCCTACCATAGCCCCCATGAAAACCGGTGGTTCGTCTGTTCCATCAGATCACGTTCCCTTGATCGACTATCTTCAGTCGCGAGACTCCTCTCCGATGTGCTATCCCGCAATCGCGATAACCCAGACTTTTGCATATCCGTTCTCACCTGTTCTCTGACGTATATGTGAGTGGTCCCCTTGGCTGACTTTTGTTTCTTCTCAATGCCTTTGGAAAGGCACCGACAGCATTTCCGTTCCGACGTATTGGTTACTTTCAATCCTCCCATGAAGTTCACCCCAAAGGTATATGTGCAAGCATCCGTCCTTGACCCTCTTCTAAATCATTTTTCTGTAGGACAACTCAGAGCTTCTCGCGCCGGTGGACTTCACGGCTATTCGAGACGTTACGGCACGGGTGCACCAACTGATCAGTTCTCAGACGATCGACGCACCTTCTTGGGACCTTGTTCGATCGGCGAAACTTGCCGCTCGTATTTACGTTCCGCTAGGAACACGTATGTCTCTCGGCGACTTTGTACGCGTGATGCGAACTTTCGTGGAGGCATTTAAGCTATCCGAAGCGAACTTAGCGAAGGGCGAGAAATCTACAAATGAAGACGACGAAATCAATAGGCTGCGTGACGACCTGAAGGTGACTGGCGCATCGCTTCACGAGCGACTGCTCTTATTTATTGGGATCCACAGCGATATCAAGATCAGCTTGTGCGCTACGGTATCAAGGACGACCGCGTCCGACGACCGTTACGTCGGCGTACGATCGTACTTCGCATGCTTATCCGCCTTATCTGGTTCTTCTGTCTGACGTGTGTCTCCCTTCCTGGACTTTTCCTGTGGGCGCCGGTCTTCGTCACGACCTTTATTGGGGTACACAACTTCAAGAAGACCGGGCCCATCTGGGACACGTGGGACGAGATCGCCCAGTACAAGCTCGTGTACGGGCTCATTTCAGGGGTCGTCGTGTGGATCTCCGCCGTCATGCTCACGCTTCCTATTGCGGCGATCACGGTGATTCTGATCCCCGCATTGATGTGGATGACGTTGAGATGGCTCGAGGATGCGGTATCGGCTTTCAGGGCGTTCACTGCTCTGTTACGTTTACTTTGGGTCGGTCCAACTACACTCGAGGAGCTGCGCGAAACACGAAGGGATCTACATTCACGTATAATGAACGCGGCAGTGACTACTCTTGGCCTACCGCAAGGTCCGGAGAAGCACTTCCTGCAAAGCGGGGGCCGGGAGACGGGCCGAGTCAAAAACAAATGGGAAAGTGGTGCCAAGTACTTCTCGATGCGAAGGAGAAGGAAGAGAGATTGGAACGAAACGCTCCGACTATACGATAAAGTAGACTACCCCGCTGAGGGGTTGTGACGCATCTGACGCTATCTCACGAGTTTGCATTGATCTGAATGGACGTTCGAATGGTGATGAACTTTCTTTGCGATCGTCGTAACCAATCAACAACGTACGTGAACAGGGGCTCCAAGACGCGGGTGGGTATGAACGTTAGAACACCGAAAGTAGTCACAACATCGTAGTCGCACGACAGAAGAAACGAGGTCTAACAAAAACGTCTGTAATGGGGGCATGAAATGCATTCGTTGACCAAAATTCAACGAATGGGCCGATACGCTCTGTTTCCAGCAGCCCATTTGTAACCACGATCGGCAGCAACGCCAGTAACGATAACAGCGATGCCGACGAAGAAGCCGAAGAACCAAGAGACGACATTGAACACGTAGCCTAGTCCTGCGAGGGATGAACACCGACGTAGTTTCCTAAAACAACAGAAACGGCCTACCAGGCTTGGCGTGTTCGAAAGCATCGAACGAGTTCTTGTTGTAAAGCTCTGTCACAAGGATGAATGTGACGAGTTGGAAGATGGCTGCGCAAGGTTGATGTTAGTCGACGAGAAGAGGGGGGATGACATACCGTGGAGGATGACCAAGCCAGCAACAGCTCTCCAGACCCTGCGACGTCTGGAGTGAGTGCTCACACCGATGAGCAAGGCTACGAAGGCGAAGCCGATGCCAAGTTCAGTGAAATACTGAGCAGAGACCCATTCGGCACAGGCGAGGTGCCTGTCCTTTTCACAACGGTCTTGAACTTTGAGGGGGAAAGGGCGGCATTGATAATCTGAGTATTCGAGACGACCGTTACCCGGGCCAGGGATGCGAACAAAGGAGCGCTCGCAGCGCTCCATGAGACCGAAGCGGATGATGGACGAAGCGTTTGGGACATCGTATTGATAAGTGGTGACGAGCCTTCAAACTGAGGGTTAGGCATGGTGACCAGGCGAGAAGACGTGTCTCTGGCGAACCAGTCGGGAAGGCGTGCAGACAGGATGTTCTTTGGAGAGGGGGTGAGTGGCTGTGAGGGGAGATCGGGGACGAGGGGGGTACTCACGACGACGAGGACGATGAAGACGGCGACAAAGGTGATCACGTAGGACGTTTTCCTCATGGCGGAGAGGAGATGAAGGACGAAAAGGAAGGTGGGAGGTGGCCTGAACTAATATGAGGGACACTCCACCCTGGATCGACTTACGTAAGGTAGCCAACGGACTGGCACTGACGTCCTTATCGCGAGCCATTGGCACAAATGGATCGATTGGAGCAGTACGACCATGTCTGACAATCGTCCCGTTGCTGTCGTTGCGTCCTTGTCGATTAGTGGTTAAATCATCACGTTGTGGGACAGCGAACCGTGAAGCCGGAGGTTCGAATCCTCCCTGGGACACTTTTTTTCCAGCCATTTATCGAGTCGTGGGAAGAATTGCGACTCTCGTAGGGACGAGGGTTGACATTGCCCGTTTGCATTGTCGAGATTTCATTTCTCCAGGCCGCAACAGTGTCCGCAATCAACCACGCCCAGCGCTCCCTTCCTCGCCCCCACCACGCCATCTGGCTCGCCGCTGCTCCGTCCGTCCTCTGGCTCATGACCTTATCCTTTGCCGGCCTCGGTCTTCTCTATCCTTCCTCTCTCTGGGACACCGCCAGAGCTGGCGTTCGATCCGTCGTGTTCGCCCTCGCCCTCTTCATCGCCCTCCTCGTCCTCGGTGAGTCGTCCCTCTCTTCCCCCTTCTCATCCTCACCCCCATCAGCGTACCTCTCCAACCCGACCGAGTCGTCTTTCAGGGCCTATCTCACAGAACAGTCCTTTCGTCAGCACCTCAGTCACTTGGACGATCTCACCGACGACTCTGGTCCCGAACTCGACTGCTCTCTCTCTCGTTCCCGGTCCCACGGCTCGGACCGCATCAGCCCTGCTGATCGCGCCACCCTTCCCTTTCACTTCGCCAACCGCGCTTCCGTCTCCCTCCGCACCCCAAAGCATGTCTTCCACAGCTTCGGCATCTGCACAATTGCTACGACGCGCGGCGCTGCAGTGCCTGCTCCCGGCCGTCGCTCATCATCCTCACACGATCACGCCTCCCATCGCTCGGATCTCGACAGCTTCGTCTCCTCAGATTCCTGGTTCATTGGCGCCTTTGGCCGCTGGTGGCGTGGTGGCCCGCTAGAGTCCTGGTGTTACGATGCCATGGTTCGTTCAAAGGACGCGCAGGCATGGAGTTCCGGCATTCTTGGTTTCAAGGCCTTGGACAAATTCCATGATTATAACGGTAAATCCGTCGCGATCCCCCAGCTATTCTCGTCCGTTCTAACCGTCGGCCAGGCCTCCCATTCGCCAAGTTTGCTCCATGTCCTCGCCCTTTATTACGTGGCGCTCCTCCCAAACTGCGTAATCGAGAACGTTCCGCTCAGCGGCCCGGGTCCCACCCCCATCGTAACTCCTCCCCGCCGCCACTCCCAAAGTCTGCGTCCCTGCCGTTGCACGCTGATCATCGTCTCCATGATTTCTTACCAGTGGCGCTGCAGTCGTCTCACTTGACCGCTGACCAGAAGCGTACCGCCGTCCATGCGCCGCCGATCGCTCACACCATCTCTTGCACGCCGTCTGCCTCTGGAACACCCGATCTTTCTTCGGGGATCGCGGAGATGCTCAGGCAGATAACGGCCGCGCAGACCTCTATCCATGACCTTCAAAACCAGCTTCTGGAATCTCAGAATACCGCTCACCAGTCCCGTGATTCGCTCGAGGCAGAGCTTGCCGATCTCCGTTCGAAGAGGCGCGAAGAAGATCAGAAACGCGTGGACAGTCGTGCCCGTACCAAGTCCCTAGAAGAGGCTAGGCGTCTCTCTGAGACAAGTAAAAGGGAGGCAGAAAAGAAAATGAAACTTGCTCGTAATGCCAAGGACTCCGCGATGCGTAGGATGGAGGAGTTGGAACTAGAAATTCGAGGGTTAAAGGAACGGATGGAACGCGATCGTGCTTTCCTTGCTACAGAACCCAGCGATGATGACAGAGCAGAGGAAGACGATCTGATCAGTGAGCTGGAAAGGAAGAAAAAGGAAGTCCGGGTAGCAGAGGACGTGGTCGTTGCCTTAAACACCCGTGCACGCGAGTTGGAGGACAAGATTGACGAGAGCAAGTCTCGACTTCGCGCTGCACAGCACCGTGCTGAACTTGTCAAGGCCTATCTCGATTCAACTGACGCACCTTACTCCGGCATTGGAAACGGCAGTGCTGTCCACCAGTGCAACTATGGGAAACTGGATAACTCTGCATGGTCTTCGTCTTACAACCCGTTTGATGACCCCGTAGATGACGTGTCAGCATCGTCGATGGTATCAGAACGTGTCCGTGGCGACACTGGCGAATCCAGGGACACTTCGCGGTCTCCGGAGCTCGTGGGCCTTTCTTCGGGTATGTCATCCGTTCCTGTCACGTGGACGGCGATTCAGACGCTTTTCCAGTTCTTCGTGCTCGAGGTTATACCGGGTTTGATGATGACCCATCCTGCATTGATTCAACATCCCGCGCTGGTCACGGTCAGAGTGGCTACCTCCAACCCGGACGAAACATTTCATTCTCGCCCTTTTGTGATCCCCCGACTCCTTCCGCAGCGTTCATTCCAAGCAGCTTGATCAGCGTACTCGATTCTCCCTCGGCAGACTTGAAGGGAGGATTTGGCGCACAGAATGGCCCATTCACGTCCTCGCCTACCGAATTTAATGGACACCCTCTGGAGGTTGAAGTTGGGCTCGATTCATCTGAGCTTCGGCATGCCCAAGGACAATCTGGCTATGATCAGTCGTCTATGCTTCAAGGCACAGCCCTGTACGAAACACCAGGATTAGATGATCTGCAGAAGAGTTCAGGAACCGCTTCGCAGGGGTCGAACTCCGCTCCCAGGAATGAAAAGCAGCGTAGCAGTCTCAACCCAGACGCGAAAGTGTTCCGTCTTACAAGGCCGACATCGGATAAGACCGGCAGCGTGGACACCTCCACGACGTCGGGATCTTCGTACGACGCATTAAACCCGACAGGCCTCGCGTCCAGAGTCACGTCCTCGACGCCGTCTTCCCTGCTTCGTGCTTTCGCTCCCTCTCGCGCCGAGCGCGAGGCGTTGCAGCGGGCTCTGGGGGGGTCGACGAACACGAGTCTCGAACGCCTTCCCAGCCTCAGCGACGTGGGGAGTATTCCTTCGTCGCCTGCTCCTGCTCATGCAGAGACCCCAGGGAGGGGCATCGGGGAGAAGGATCGCGCGCTCCCTGCGTGGTTGCAATCCCTGCCGTTGATTCGGAAGCCAAACTTCAGTCCCTGGGAAGACGAAGAAACCGAGGTAAACAGGAAGTAGAGACGGGGGGTGAGGTAACAAGGCTGCGAGAGGGGAAGGGGGGGTCGTCAGTCGAGATTGTGGTTGTGTGGTAAATGTTTCAGTCCGGTTGCAGGGGGCATGGTCTCGTTGGAAAGGGAAAAGGACCGCATGGGAGGTGTCTGCTCTCTTTTCGGCTGGGTAACGTTGCTTCAACTGGCCCTATATATATCGCAATCCAAAAAGTATGTTGATCCATACTTCAAGGTACCATCGCTATCCACGTCCGCGTGTCTGATCCCGACGGATGAAGCCAACTTGTACCTCCATGCAGGTGCAGGGGGGTCTCAAATTTCCTGAAAGTTCGACTGATCTGATTCTCCAAGCAGTAGACGATCGACTTGGGAGAAGCTGTCCTTTAGATTTTCTGACTCAGATCAGCGCGACTCTCCTGGTCGAAACGAGCACCACGTCGATGGGCCACCAAGTTTCGGCTGATCTAGCAGTGATGTTATTCACATGCTATATGATGCATCCAAGTAATTCGTGGTAACGCAAACAAGGAACCCCAAAGGTTCGATGTGATCGGTGAGCCGGTCAGTGGGCCCGAGTTCTAGATTTGCGGATAGTTGCCTTCTCGCGTCGGTTCGTCCGCGCTCGGAGACCGAGGGCGTGACTTGCCATGTCATTGTCGCCGCCGTTCCGAATGGTTCTAGCGATCACGACGACGGACGACACGAACCACGCAACCGTTTCACCGCCAGCCGCATCGTTCTGCGTGGATCGTGCGAACCGGTTTCACGATGATCCAAGGGCATCGCGATAACCGACGCGCGAGACGATCTCATGACGAGGTCGACGTGGTGCCTAGCGACGGGGGTTTAGCTCGCGACCGCACGCTCGGCGAGCTCATTCGACCATGAGGAGAATTCCCGCGACGTGACCGTTTACCAGTGAGACCGGTCAGTGTTCCCAAACGTCCATGTACTAAGAGACAACCTGTCTGCCTGGACAACTTCTTCGGGACAAACGTGTGGAGCGCCAGCTCACGATTCCCCGTGTCTTTCCGAGAGCCTCAAGACCGCATTGCCAGCCAAGAGTGTCCGCACGTCCTGATTCCGAATTGAATTCGGTATGTGATAGCATGATGGATATTTTGCATGCGGGAGCTCCCACCCAGAAGTCGAACGTTCAGAGTCATTACGAGCCGGGCATGCCCCGAGTGAGCGCAAGGGTACAGGGAGCTGTAGGTCGAGAACAATTGTCTCGAATCCAGCCGTTTTTTGGAACGACTCGCTTACTGCTTCCGGGAGCGCCCTTTTAGGGAAGTGACGAAAACGGTTGGTTCGACACTAACAGAACTCAGGGACTCTACTAGGCTGGAGGGCGCAGAAGATACCTTCTAAACGAATGTGGATCCGAAGAGCTGTCGATGACGATCTCATGGAAAATCCGCGATCGTCTGCCTGTCAAGTTGGTTAGCCCCATGACGTATCGGTAGAACGTCAAGATACCGAACGGGGTTCCCATCTCGCCGCACCGTTTCAGCTCCAAGTTGTTCAGTGGCCAACTCGAATGCAATAGTCAAGTATTCAAGTCAACTTGATCAGCGCCAATTCCGACAAAAGCATTAGTGGAGTATGTGATACAAAGAATGATACTTTTGCGATGTCCTCCTATTTCCCCTCCTCGGCCTTCTCCACAGATGCATCTTGGTGGGATAATAAACCATGTTCCGACAAGAATCGTCGGAGACTTGGAGACCATGCAAGACCGCACTGTCGCATTTCGGCGAGGGCTAGCGAGTACCGCGAATCCCTCGCGGTTACACACGCTTGGACGATCTCGACGTACACCCTCGCCGAGGGAACGAACTTTTGGGTCTTCATCTCTTCCAGGTAGAAAAACGCGTCGTCGTACGTCGGCTGGGTCAGACAGAGTAGTATGATGTGTTCGTACGTCGCGGCGTTGGGCCTGATGGAGGCTTGTTTCAGGTCTAAGAGGAGCTTGTCGGCAAGCTCGCGGTGCTTTGCAGCGACGCAGCCAGAGAGAAGGATGTTGAACGTCTCGACGTTTGGCTTGCAGGCATAGTCTAAGAACGACTTGTAAGCACCCACGGCGCGTTGGAGGTCGTCCAAGAGGACAGACGCTTGGATGATGGCATTGAGAATGAGAGGGTCCACCGCGTTGCCTTCGCGCTGCCACTCGTCGAGCAGTCGCCAAACGCCGTCGACACGGTCCACGTTCTGTTGCAAAAACTCGGTCAACGGGCGCACTGTTGCGCTAGTGGGATTGATGGAGTGTTTGCGCATCGCGTCTGGGATGCGCAAGGCTTCCTTGAGTCTCCCGTCTTTACAGAGAGCTTCAAGGAGGGGTGCGAAGTGGTGTTCGTGCCACGCGTCCAGGCCCATTCTCCGAAGCACCCGCATGGCGTCTAAAGCCAGATCTGAAAGGCCATGTCGAGCACACGCGTGGAGAACGGAAAGACAAGCTCCTTCGTCAGGAGAGAGGTTCAACTCATGGACGACTTTCTGCCAGCAAAACTTGACCCCTTGCGCCTAGAAGTCCACGGTCAGCCGGCGGGACGCTGCGGACGAACCAGAACCCACGTAGAGCATGTCTGCGGAAGACGCGAGACAGGACATCCATGTTTCGCCGTCGAGTCTGCGCGGGGACCGGGACTCGAAGTTCTGGGCGATCTCGATGGCGAGTTTGGGAAAGTCCATATCCGCGGCGAGCTTGACGACGTCTTGGGCCGTGGTGAGCCGAGGGACGAGACCGCGTGATTCCATTTCGTGCATGTACCGGAGGGCGAGCTCGAGGCTCTCCGTGGCGGTGGCCCGTGCGATGACGAAGGCGTAGGTCTGTTCGTCCGGGTCGAAGCCTTGCTGTCTCATCTGGTCGACGACCTGCCACATGGCATCCGCGGGAGACCATCTGGACGCCTGTGGAGGGTGAGCCCCGTCGCGTGGCGAGAGAGGGACGAGCTTACGTGCAAGAGATGGTGGTAGGACTGACGGTCCGGTTGTACGCGCATGGCGGCCATGTCGTCGAGGACGGCCCTGGCCTCGAGGGGGAGCGCCTCCTGTGCGACACACGCGAGCAGGGCGTTGTACACGACGATGTCTGGTTTCAGGCGTTCGGCCTTGATCTCCTTGGCGAGACGCAGCATGGGGATGAGACGCCTGTTTGCCCTGGCATGGCTGAGGGCTTCTTTTTGGACGAGTGCTCGCCGCAACATGGCGAGTGGCTGTGACGGTTGACCTTGTGCCACTACGACCATGGTGCGTCCCCGCGCCGTCCGGGCGACCGTCTCTGACGCGTCTTCAGTTCTACTCCGAGGCTATCCTCTCCCGTCGCGGTCCACTCGCCAAGGTATGGCTCGCAGCGCACATGGAGCGCAAGCTCTCCAAGACCCAGACGCTCCAGACCGACATCCAGCAGGCGGCAGGCAAGTCCATCTACCCCTCGACGCCCCTCCGACCTTTCACACCCTCCTCACAGGCGCCATCATGGGCCAGGAAGTCGAGGTCATGGCTCTCCGTCTCAGCGGCCAACTCCTCCTCGGCGTCGTTCGTATCTACAGCAGAAAAGCCAAGTACCTCTTGGACGACTGTAACGAGGCCCTGTTGAAAATCAAAATGGTCCGCCTCTCCTCCACTCTATCCCATCCAAAGTAACACCTCGCTCGCAGGCGTTCCGACCGGGCGTCGTCGACATGACGGAGGACCAACTCGCTGTCAACCGCAACGCCATCACACTCCAAGGCGGGAACCTCGACTTGGACGTCCTCATTCCAGACATCAACTGGCAAGTCTCCTCTCTCGGCCGACCACCCAACTAATGACTCGCTCAGGGACATCGATTTCGAAGACCGCATCGCCGAACCGCAAGGACACCACGTCGCCCGCCAAGCTGACATCACCCTCCAGACCGCCGAGGATTTTCAACTCGACCTCGACGACGCAGGGTATGGCTTCGATCTCGGTCCCTCCGACGGTATCGGCTCCCAGGACTTTGGCGAGCTTGACCTGGGTCTTGACTTCGGCGACGGCCCAGTCAGCGCCAGAGACGGCAGCAGCGTCGTCGACGAGAGCGTCGAGGTGGGAAGAGATGCACCCATGCCGCGGAGCGCACGCGAGTTTCTGGACTCCGCCATGATAGGGCGTCGACGCGCGGCAGACAAGGACCTTGACACCCTGTCATTCGGGAGTAGGGAGGCATCCGAGCACCCCTTTGGTGCAGATATGGACATCGACATGCCGTTCGGTCCCGACGTTGCAGGCGCAGACTTGGATCTGGGGCTCGACTTCGGGGACGGTCTCCCTTTGGAGCGGGAAAAGACGCCCGGTCAGACACGCTCTCCTTCGCGAATGTGTAAGCTCGTTCATCGTTCTCTGCTGAACGTGGTGTTGATGTCATGCCAGCCTCCCCGCTCACAGAGCCTCCCCAAACCCCTCCACCCATCGACGTCAACCTCACCCCTCGCGTAGCTCACCCAGAGCTACCCGAAGAAGCAGAGCCGGAACCAGAGGTAACCAAGGCGAAGCGGAAACCCAAGGAAAAGAGGCAAATCATTGACTCTGTCATCGAACTGGCCGACGGACCAGGAGCTAGACCGGGTCGCGGACTGGGAGCCCCAGTGGTTCGGGACATCAGCGATATAATCGCGGAACAGCAGTTCCTTCCGCGGTCTACCATGGTCATGCGTCTCATGGAGATACGAGAAGATCCCCTTGCGCACTTCTTGCCGACCAGAGTCACAGCAGAGGGCACCTTCTTTTGCGCTGGCCCTCCTGGACTGATTCCCGAGTTGTCGGAACTCTTCATGCGCCCCATGCAGAGCGGAGTACCTTCCAAGAAGAGAGGGGCGTCCCCTGACAAGGCTGGGAGGAAGAAGCCACGCGTCGAAGAAGGGCCGCACGAAGAAGAGGAAGAGGTCGAACAAGGCAGACGCGACGCCAGCGTCGCACTGAGCGTCGCCATCGCGAGCGAGGCGCTCGGCGGTCGCGCGAGCATCGCACCCGAGGGTGCGTTCGACTTTGGCGACGTGAGCGGCGGGATGGACGATTTCCGCATGGACGTGGGGGGCGAATTCCCTGCGGCGCGCGACGATGTGGGCGAGCGTGCGCGAAGTATCGCACCGTCGGAACGAAGCCGCATGTCGACACCCGCCGTCGAAGGCGAGGAAGGCGAGGAGGCTTACGCTGACGTGAGCTCCGCCATCGCCTTGTTCGACGTGCGCCCGTCGCAGTCTTCACAGAGCCAAGAGACGGCTGCGGATGGCGAGGGCAAGGGGTACAGCAGAAACACCGTCAAGGCCCTCGGGATCATCCGGAGGGAGTTGCAGCCCGAGGACGAGGAGGAGAGAGTGATGAGCTTTGCACAGATGTCTCACAAGGCGTCGAGGCGCGCGGCGTCTGCGTTCTTTTTCGAGCTGCTCGTCCTTGGCACGCGCGACTGCATCAAGCTGTCTCAGAGCGCCCCATTTGAGAACATCGAGGTTCGGGCCAAGGATAGGCTTTGGGAACAACAACGGCACGGGTCGACCGCACCGTCAATGCTTTCCGGCTTTGCGTAGGCTCGATCTTTCTTTTCCATCTATCTGTTCTTGATTTCACTTGCTACGTTAACGTTATTCCTGATTTCGCTGTGCGCTCTCCACGGAACCATTTAGCATGGTACCATGTAGCCTTTAGATCTGACCCTTGTTCTATCGATTTTTTTGTATAGCTTTGTAACTGCCTCGCATAGAAATGTTGAATAAATGAGACGCCGTTGATACATGATTGAAGTACATAGATATCCCCGTCTTCGCTCGTGCTGACAGCAACACTCACTCGTTGATGCTCTTCACGAAACCGACCCTCCCGTCGTGCGAGTAGTCGTAGATGCTTACGTCTAGGGTATCGTCCGTCAGACAAGAGCCGCCATTCTGACGGTAAACTCACACGACTTGAGAAACGAGTCGCCTGCAGCACCGACGCCCTTGAGCCCGCGGCATCACCAAGAAAACCAGACGAGACCACACACCAAGAATGGCGAAATTGAAACTCGACCCAGCGTCGACGAGCGCCGAGATGCACGTGCTGCGCGGCAGAGGGAATGAGCGTTTATCTCCGCCCAAGCAACACAGAAGCGACGACGGACGGACCAGTTGGTAGGATCGCCCTCGTGGCGCCCGAGGTTCAAGTCGCGCGCGTCGAGCGCGAGCGTCTCTGGCCCGAGCACAAACGACACCGCGACGCGCGCGGCGCAGGGGTACGCCCAGAACCCTTTGCCGTAGTCTGGGGCGGGTTTCGCGTCGGGGATCTGCGAGGCGACGTCGTCGCTCGCACGAAGAAACAGAAGCGGGAGTGCCCTCACCCGTCTGTACACGGCGCTCGCGACGCGGGAGGGGAGGTAGATGAACGACGTGCCCGTGTCGACGATCTGCGCTGTCAGGTGCGACACGGGACGCGGGCGGGCGGGCGGAAACGTACGGCGTGGACGTTACCAGTCTCGACACGCGCGTCGTTCACCGAGACGGCGGGCATGTTGACCGTCCAGTACGTCTGGGAGAGACAAGCATCGTCCGAAAGTGCGGGCATGGAGAGATCGACGACGCGTCACCTTTGAGACCACCGGGACCCAGCGTACGTCGGTCTCCAGAGCCTTTGACGCGTCGATCCCCCCGAAATAAATCTAGGTGCCAATTCAACCCGCGACGGCACGACGACGCGCTCGACGCACCTCGGACCCCTGTACCTGCGTCCGCGTGAGGTACACGCTGAACAACGGCGCCCGCAGCTGTGACATCGCGTTCTCGAAGAACGTCGGCTGGCGTGAATTCGCGATCGTCCCAAACGCCAGCCCCGCCAGCCCGTCGTTGGGCGAGGTGGCAAAGTTTCGCGAGACCGAGCGGACCGCGCCGAAAGACTGGTTGTGCACCGTGAGCGGCCCCACCGAGACCGTGTCCCGGGCGAGCGTGCCGGACACGGAGCCCGACCCCTGTCCGAGGAGGATGAACGGTGCGGGGCCAGCCAAGCCGGAGGCGCGTCGCACTCACGTATACGACGGCGAACGGCTGGGTCATATTTTGATATGTACTGCTGGCGTTCGCCTGAAACGACGACAGCATGCCACAGTCAGTGCAATCGACGACAACCCAGAGGTCTAGTGCCAGAAACATCGACGTGGTCGTCTCGTAAAGAGCGCAAGGGCCTACCAGCGGAACCCGTATCGTAGTCGATCATGAGCGACTGCGCCTGGCTCCCAAAGGTCATCGGACCGTAATACTCGTAATCGTCGGTGCCGTCTGTTTCGTCTTGGAGAGGATCTATGGTACCGTTCTGGAGAGACGCAGCGGCGGCTGCACTGACCGCGAAATGGGAATAAAAGGGCTGGTCTGAAGAGGAGTTGAGTAGCGAGCTGAGAAAGGAGATGTTGGTCGCGCCGTCGGACGCGCTGTTGTAGATGTTTTGAAGTGAAGATGAAATGGTATAACCGGGGGACGTGCCCAGACCTGCTAGCAGCGCAGGAGCGTTTTGGAATTTCCGCTCAGTGGCAACTCGCGCCGCGAGCTTGTGTGGCGGTCTCGTCAGTGAGTCGGAAGACGACGAGTGAATATACACACTGCGGCTTGTCTATCGAGCTTAAAGACGCGCTGTGAGCGTCGAATCGGAGATCTGTGAACATGACTGATGTGGTGGCTGCTTCGGCGCAGTGGAGTGCCGAAGGAGGCGGCAGCTATCCAGAGCACGAAGAGAGCTACGCGACAGTGCATGATCGTCAGGTAGCAAGTCAAGAGAGTGGATCCGCGTTATGAACGAATTCGAGATTGCGACTGGGACCGGTGTTTCGAACCTGACCAAGAAAGCAGATATATTTGGAGAAACGAGGTACAATGGGCGAAACAAGCAAATCTACGTCAGTTGGCTTTCAGTCTCTCCTTTGGCTCTGCGCCGAGTTTCCGGGGTTTCTGAGGACCGAGGACCTTGCGGCGGGTGCGCATCATGTGGGTATACATGACATAGAGGCCTGTGGAGAGATCAGGGATGCGAAAAGAAAGAAGGCGGTATCGAGTACCTGGGATCCAGATCAAGACCATCGCTGCCTTGAGCCAGTCTTCGAGGGGCCAACTGGCGTAGCGGCCGTCGCGCCACTCTGAGATGGTACTGAGGGCGAGGAGGGCTTCGCTTCCCGCGCCGAGGGGGTAGAGGACGTAAAAGGTGGAGTAGCGCAACCAGGTAAGCCAAGCGGGGGGCACGACGCCAAGGAGACCGAGGGCGTAGTAGACATAGCGGGGGACCTCGGTGAGGGACCAGGCGAGGACCATGGTGGTGTATATGGGACTGGCGTGGGTGGAGGAGAAGCGGGCGACGATGGCCCAGACGAGGATCAGACGGGACGAAACCTGCATGAACGTGGTGGGGAGGGGGGAGCGGACGAGACCGAGGAGGACATGGAGGACCTCGAGGGCGGCGAGGGACTGGACGGGAGCGAGCACGGACCAGGTGTCGGGATAGGTGGCAGGGACGAAGCGGGCGAGGACAGCGCCGAGGTGGGTGGAAAGGGCGTTGGGGGCGGAGTAGGGGCGGACGGGGGTGGCGAGGACGGCGGCGACGGTGAGGACGAGGACGGCAGCCCAGCCGACGGCGGAGGCGACGTTGAACGCGATCAGATACATCCGGTGTGAATGTTACGTAATGGGCGACGCGGCTGATAAATGTGGCAAACAAGCGACAACAGAGGGCGGTGGGCCTCGTTTTTTCTTACTAATCCCCCCCCAAACGCGAGTCGATCATTGTCATCCTCCTCCCCGTCATGCTTCAATACCAACAACAGCCATCGGATGCGCTCCCCTCCCCCGTCATGCGTCTCCGCGACGAACAGCCCTCCTCCTCACAACAGCCCACGACCTCGACGACCACGACCACGACCGCCCGCCCGTCGCGCAAGCGCAAGTCACCGCCGTCCTCCGCGCCCGCCCCCCCCCCGCCCCCCCCACCGAAAACCACACCCCCCCCCCCACCCGCCCCCGCCGCCCCCCCCCCCCCCGCGGGCCGCGC
>JBBPSZ010000046.1:0-21987 GCA_038093835.1 Strobilomyces confusus
GAGTTGCCTAGGGAATTCCTAGCAACGAGGACAAAGGATCTGCCTAGGGATTTCCTAGCAGAGGGACGAGGTGTTGCCTATAGCAACGAGGACAAGGGAGCTTTCGAGGGGACGGAGAGAAGCGAGCAACTGGTGGATTGCAGCTCTAGCGACAAGGTGATGACTAGGTAGGTCGAAGCTAGAGTACATAGGTACGACGCGATGGTTTATATACGATGAAGGGCGGTGCACGGACCAAGCCAAGAAAGGTAAATAAAAGATGGTACGACATTGGTCGACCAATGGCAGAAGAAGAGCAAAGAAGAGGGACACGTCAGCGTCTTAGTAAGCGTAGAACATCGTAGAATGTGTTGGAACATTCGTGAGAAAGAAGAAGAAAGAAAAGGCGTAAGGCCGGGGTTGAACCAGCGACTAGGCAAAGCATAGGAGCGAAAGGAAAAGAAAAGAGTAAGTCGTAACAGTCACACTGTTGCACTATGTGAATCAGTAAGTCCCTGGTGATTTTCGGTCTCATGAATATAACATTCTCGCTCACCAGCTTTGTTGATTGGGACATGGTACTTAGATATCATTGGGAACTTGGTGTGGGTCACATATACACCTCCAAGTCATAAACAGAATAGAAGAAGTTCCAGGAACCCATCTGAGTCTAGCCAATGTTAGTTCAAATTTCTGTAGCCAAGCTATAGACGGTGATCGAGCACTTTCCTCAATGGCAATGGGGATTGCATGAACTGGATCAACTCGAATACTAAAGATTCATGCTCCAAGGAAGGATCAGATGAGGAGAGCACCGACTTGGAAGAGTTGATGGCACTAGATGAAATGTATGAAGAGGCCCCATCAGGTGATGATATTTATTAGCATGTGATTTACAAAAGGCTGAATAAACTTGCAAATGGCACTCGCTCAGGCTGGTTATCACAGCTAAGTAATGTCTCATCGGTCACCCCAACAGCTCATCCACGCATGAACATTGACTATTCTCCCACCATAGCCACCCTCTTTTATACATGCATCTGTCAGCAACTGTAACAGGAGCAGCTCGGAGGACATGGAACTCAAGGCTGCCACAGTCAGACATTCAAGTTAACATATGTGCATGTGCTGCGCCCTGATTACATCCTAGCTTGACATGCTTGGCTATGACATCACATGGGCCTTATTCCACATTGTCAAGGTCATGTCATTAGATGAAGACAGTTGTCAATGATCTTGAGTCAATACTAGTGGTGTGGCTGGACGACCTCCTGCCACCCTCAACCAAGGGTGTGTCTGATTCCTGGTCTCTCTGCATATCCCACAGAATCTCAGGCTGCCTTGAAGAGGAACTGGGGTTGTTTGGGCCCTGTCACATCTCATGTTCTGCCCTGCCACAGTTCATCATGGGGAGGGGTGCAATGAATGGGGGAAACTCATTGTCAGCACCTGTGTCAAGTCTGTTTGACAGCATTTTGATGTTGCCATCTGAGTCGTTCCACTGGTGCGAGGTGTCTGAATGCACATGTGAGCACACTAGAGCCAATCAAGGTGACACTGGCCGAGAGGCAAAAGAAAGTGGACGGTCGAGCCTATGTCATAAGAATACCCTTACATTCACTACAAGGGTTACATAATAGACAATCGGGATGGGAATGATTAGCTATGCGCTCCTTTGTATGCAAGTCATGCAGTCACTTTTATTTGTGACAATCTGTACTTATCATGACTGAGGATTACAATTGAGTCCAAAGGCATCCAGATATTTCAGCAGCATAGTCCCACCATGTGTGCCAGAGATTATAAAGCACAGTCACATTGTTATGATTATTGCCAGTGTCAGGATGTCTACCAATCAACACTATGTCTGTATTGCATCATATTATTATGTTTTTATCTTTGTTCTATTGACTTGCAGTGACAGACATATCATTATTTAATAACACCAGACTTGCATTTGTTTACCATATTTATCTGGTTATATCTGCTCCACCCTGTTTTCCTGATGTCTGTGTCTACTTAGATGTCAATGGTCATCCACCATATCTGGGATTGCTCATCTCTCAGGCTACACCTCGCCTTGTTCTTTCATGTCATGCATAATATTTGATGTATCTTGTAAATACAAATACACACAGTAATTTTCATCCTACAGTAAGTACAAGTTATGCAGTAAGAAAAATAGAAGGTGTAGATACCAATAGAAGTTACGGTTCAGAAAGTTGAATCGAATAGACTAAGCTTCTTAAATGCTTAGCTACAATATTTAATTAGTTCCTAACCTGACTGCAGATGATACAATATATTATTCATAGTCTAGGCAGTGAGGGGTCCTTGTGATGTTCATCACATGTGAGAATTAATTTATGGAACTAATGTAAGTAGTTTCTCAGGGACCTACAGGTATAGTTGGATTGCCCCCTAGCTGGTCAGTGACCAAGGTTTAGATGATGAATATACTTTGTAGAGGTAAGTGCTTGTACATTGTTGTTGGGCGGCCAGAAGCTGTGAGTGTAAAGCGCGTTTGCCTCATGCTCTTTCTCTGCATTGTTAAAAAACTAGTAAAGGGCAGGAGTTGCCCACTACACTAGTTAGCTACTATAGTAAAATAAAGTAAAGGGTTAGACTCACCTCAGCTACTGCCTAGGAGATGGGAGTAAATGACTGAGGGAGTGTGGGAAATGAAAAGAACATTTATACTAATGGGTGGAGATGCACTTGTATACATCCAATGCTAAGCAAGTGATCTTCAGAATGAACAATAACTCCAGAGCACATCTCCAATGGGTCCTGAATCAACTCCGACTGGAGTTCCAATGGAGGTAAGAAAAGTCTTCAATGGAGATCACTGGAGTTTGATAGGAGCACATGGAGCAACTCCTTGTGGTTAGATTTGACATGCATGCCTGATGAAATAACGAAAATTTTGGTTGTTGTCATATGTTATTTATTTCATTCGACCTTGTCATGCAGCACATGGCCTAATGAACTGATCAAATTGGTACAGTACTACTAGAGTATGGTGGCACTCTCTAGGTCAGGTCAGGTTGCATCATCAAGTCTGAGTTCTGACTCATTGGAGGTGCGGGCCTGAATTTTGCTGGTCAGGTCAGTCACAGCCTAGACAGTCTGTGTTACATTATGCCAAGCTGGGTTCTAGGCTAAGTTACCTGAGGTCCTAGGGCCTCAGTTACATCATGAAGGCCAGTTTGCTGCTGTCAAGAAAATCTAACACACCCAACTGGACTCTAAGCCTATCACCATAAAGAGAGAGTGGTGCTAGAACTTTGGTTGCTGTCGTTGTTAGAGGGAAGGTACTAGGAAGAGGATGAAAAGATATGGCTGCTTATAAGGTCCATCTTCAAGTTATCAGCATCAGAACACTGAGGTACGGATCAGAATGCTAAAGTACAGATCAGCACGTTGCTCACCATATTGATGTGCACACCTTAATTTTCCAGCGCAATCAATGTCTAATATGGCTGATATTCAGCACCCACGCAGTAACTCAGTGCCACATGGCACCACTCGAGTTGAATGTTCTATGTTAGGGCTCCATGAAAAACTTGGGAGTTTTTAACTACCCCTGTTTTTGACATGTTTTTAACCTCGGTCGGATTGGTACTGAAAATTACACGTCGAAAACCATATGGCAATGCAAGTAGTGCTATTGAGAATAATTGAGCTCTGAGCACCGCTGTGCATCTACTACATGTCCAACACACCCTGCTAGGCCTTCCTCGCCCACGCCCACTGTATCTCGCCCCCACACGCCTGCCTGTTCTCGCTTATGATGGCCATGTGCTAGCCACCCGCCGCCTACCCGCTCTCCTCCTCCTGGGCTGCCCTCACTATCGTGCAATGTACTCACGCATGCCACCCTCAATGTGTATGCGCGTGCATACATGTATGCCCTCACCTCATTCCCTCACGGGTACCCATGACCCGTGGCTATAGGTATGGGTTTGATGTGGGTAGGGAAATGCCGACCCAGACCTGGAGTTACAGGACCCATATCTGCAATCATCCACATGGGTTACCCACAATGTGTTTTGCAAAATTTAAATTGGGTGTAAATGACTTCCTGAATGCAAAGATTATACTTGATGAGTGGATTATTGTTTGAGCTGAGGCAAGGCTTGAAATTTAACCGATTGGAAATGTTTGTGCAAAAACTTAAAGCAGAAGCGAGCATGGTGGGATCAACACAATGTTGATTTAAACAAAAAGTGTTGTCGTCATCAAAGCTTATGTCCAAACTTCAAACATTGACAGATCCTTGACTGTGGGCGGAACTTCGTATTCAGACACACATACAAAACAAGTATCATATGTGAAATTCCCCCATGTTAGACTATTTTTAAAGCATAAACCATTGACAAGACTAATCAGTCAAGAGCTCTCCCACTGAGCGCCCCTGCTTGACCTTTAAAGAGGGCACTTGACTATACTCCCAACCAAATGTTAGCGACTTCTTCGCCAAGAGAAGATAACATACCAACATCTAAGCTATGGCTATCTTCTTCCATACAAACACTTCCTTGGAAGGTTCCAGGCTCTCCAACTGGCGTTCAGTCAATTGCAAGAACCATGCGCTATCGTACAATGCAACCGGGAGCTTGATGATAGGCTTTCTGGATGTCATTAGATTGTCAGCAGCCTGCTTCCTTGGCAGGGGTTTCAAACCCTGTTGACAAAAGATGTCGCAATCAAGAGTGCGATCGTGGTCCATAATCTTCAGTTCGTGGTCAATATTCCTATGCCAGTCCATCTGCTTGACATGTAAGACATTCTCTACACCATTTTCTATAGAACCCTCCTCAGAGCTTATGCCATGTTCACCAAGCATCTTGACAAGGCAATGAAGCCACTTCCAGCCAGCCAGGTCAATGTCAGCATCTTTGGGAAGTGTCTGTTCCTCAGACTTCATTGCGATTAGTTGCTCAAGTACTTTCATCTGGTGCTGGAATTTCTGGAAGCATGGTCAGACAATGTATATCATCTGCGAGCAAGATGGACTCACATTGCGACGTTGAGTAGCTTGCCTACTCTCTTTGGCAGCTTGCATCCATTCTACAACAAGCCGGGCCTCCACTTCTTCAGGAGTCTCCAGGAGACCTCCCGAAGAGAGTTTAGGCTGAGCCTTGATCCATATCATCTATAGTTGTTTGTATCGGTCCTTCAAGACATCTTGAATATAATTATCTGATTGTCTGATGGCCCACTGTTTGTCTCTGCAGCATTCTTGTAGTTTCCCTAGAAGCCGTTCAAGAACTGATTTGTTCCACTGAGAAGAGTGATTCTAGGTGAGGTCGAAAGCTGGATTGTCAGGGTTTGGCCCTGGTCCATTCTCATGTTCATACTCATAGATGTCCTGGATGGCAGCTGATCCATATGTGATGATGTCGATATCTTGCATGACACTGACCCTTTCCTTGAGGAGTTGATGAACTTGACCCTGTTCAAGTTGTGAAACAATGTCGGCTTATGTTCAAGTATCAAGTAGAACAGCATACCAAGATGAAGTTGTGATGTTGGCCGAGTTCCTCTTGTTTTTCCAGCTCAACCTCTCGATGATCGCTTCTTTTTTGCTGAGGGCTTTGTTTGCGTGTCGAAAGTGTGCCCCCACTGGCAAGTATATTGCGGATTGCAGCATCAACGCTCTTGGAAACAGCCTCAATGATCAACTCTGCAGATGGTTAATTAGGCTTGGATTTTTGGGGAGCAGGCTCCTGAGCAGGCGGTGTGTTAAGTTGCTCCTCGACCTTGAGAGAAGAGTTAGTATCTAATGGAATGTCAAGTTGATTGCTAACATACATCTATCACCATGAGTGGCATTCATGTTGAGACATATTGACCTTTTGGAATATGTCTGATTGCATCGAGGAAGGGGGTGCTGAGGTAAGGCCGAGTGGGTGCTGATTGTCGAACAGAGGATGGTAGGCAAGAATTGTCAGGTCTCTGTGGTGAATCAATATCCTCCCGTAGATCTGTAACCATGTTCAAAGTATTCAATGGAGCCTGCAGTGAACGTGACAGATAAATCTTGACATTAGATTAACAATTGGAGAGCTCACATTCTTCACAATGCATGAGTAGCATGAGTAGCATTGCTTGATGTTGGCAAGTTCCTGGTGCTTTTCAGCCTAAGGAGAGATCAGTTTCAAAGACTGGGTGAGTGCCTGGTCACACACCTGCATTGATTCTCAAAGTTTCACTACCTGTGTCTGCACTTGAGCTTCAATTTCAGCATTCTTCGATGCTTCCATCTTCACTATGTACCCTTGCATCTCAAGCTATATGACAGGTCTCTGAGTGGTAATCTAGTGTAACCAGAGCAGGACTTGCCCTCATTTGCTGCTGGTAGTTACCCATTGCGACCACGCTCTGTTCCATTGCAAGTCGGCACTGGTTTTGAAACTGAACCTGTAGCTGCTCAGTCTGTTCGCCTTGTGCCTATGTATCAGAAGAAAATAAGTTACATGGCACTGTATGCCATAAAACAACTTGCCTTGAGGTCTTTCTGAAGTGAGAGGACCTCACTTTCCTTCTGCTGAAGATGAACCTGCAGCTCCATAACAAGACCTTGGTGCGACTGGAAATCCTGCAAGGTCATCTCTAAGAGGGATTCATAGGGCTTTGTAGCTATTTTTCCCTGCTAGAGAACCCCTAGAAAATGTGGGTGTTATTCATGGTGGTTGTGATTTTACTTGGACCAGACCTGCCCATGCTGGCGTATCTTCAACTTGAACTGACCAATGGATGTGTAGAGTTGTTCTTGCAATTGTACTGAGTTGTCAATCTCTCTGTGGCAACACTTGTCACATGCAGGATCTTAGGACTTCGCAGCCTATGAAATGTTAGTATGCATTACAATGCATGGATCCAGATGCCCATATGTTTGAATCATCCACCTGTATGCAATAATGCTGTGGCGATGAGGAGTCGCCTGGTTCTGCGTTACTGTCCAGTTGTCACCACTTCCGGAAACCTTGCAAGAACTGAGTCCTGGCTAGCTCCAGTGTCATGGTTACATCACCAGCACTCTGTGCTGTGGCATCCGGCATAGAGAGGTCTCTGGCCACAGTCAATTTGTTGTCACCGAGGTCGTCTAGAATGATTTGGTTGTGTTCTGGCCCATGGGACAGTGGGGAAACGGGGATCTCATCAACCAGTAATGCACTAGGCATGGAAGACATCTGAAAAGAGAGAACAGACAAGGAGGGCAAGGCAGTCAAGACGGTATTTCTGTGGTTTGGTGGCCACAAGGAAAAAAAATAATCAAGATAGCGGGAACAACCCTTATTGTCTTGATTACCTGTTGAACGAGAATAAGACAAAAGACATAACGAAAGATGAAGGCGCTGCAACTCCACCCAGAGAAATTTGTGCCCAGAGAAGTCTGCGCCAGGGGAAATGTGCGCCTGGAAAAGTTTGTGTCGGCTGCAACATGAAAGCGCTACAACTTTGCCTGGTGAATGTTCAAATGAGGAAAGTACCAGAGATGAAAATTAATGAATTTATTGTTCTAATTGTCTTTGCAAATGTACTTACATCGCTTGCCTGATTACTTGGTCACCCATTGCCTTGTATCTGGTGCTGGTCACTGCCATTAGTCACTCCCTTGAATCTCCCTCTGTTCATCATGGTTAACTCACGCACCTACATCTTCCCAAGTAAAACTATAAGAGAAGTACCGTATTCTATATGATCAGATTCTGATGAGCTAGGGGCAGAGCAAGCAAATTCACCTTAGGTGCTGCCTTGATTCATCTGAGCAGCATTGGCCCTGCCAAGTGTCCATGCCAACATGTTGCACCAACTCGTCACATATGGCAATGAGATTCCCTATTGCAGAGAGCCTATTTCAAGATCTCCACCTGCAACCATACATCCATAACTGCAAAGTTTCTGTTATGGAAGCATGACACACTTACCAGTTTTACGTGTTTTTCATGCGTCATTGTCATCTTCACCGAAACCTCTTCTTGAGCAGCACGATGACTACCAGTTTTGCGGCGATGCGGTTGTGATGAGAGCCGCAGTTAAACCTTAGCAAGCAGTAGTGAACATGCATTCCCGAGATGTGGCCATCACTAATTACATGATGAAACAGTAAGTGTTAGTGTGACATGCCTCATTTTCTCAGCTAAAATTACTCACAGCTTTGCTCAGCATATTGGTCGGATGGTAGGGGTTAGGCCACCTTGCTCACTTTGTTTCGTAAAGCTGATTAGCCTGCGCATTAGTTCACATATCCGAGAGTGTTTGCAAAGAGGGGTGTAGTAATGTAGATATTGTGGATATGATCGAATGGAGCACAAGACCATCTGAGGCTTGATATGTTAGACAGAGTGCTTTGTTGTACTCCATAATTGTATATCAGCCTAAGCGGAGCAAAAGAACTTTTGAGGCTCAATGTGTTAGAATGCATGAACAGAGGGAGAACGTCCAGGACCTGGCTGTACTTTGTATTCATACATCAGACCATTTAGCTATGTAATTCCAAATGTAACTATGATACAAGCAATGCCAACACTCATTTCTGTAGGAAGCGTAAGTAGTGAGCATATCATGAGCATATTCCTTACAGATTTCTTCTTGGCTGTGGTCCTTCCTGCAGCCATCTCGATCTCCTGCTTTCTCACATGGCTCACAGTATACTTCAGTTGCACCATGATAAGATTAGTTACTGGCCAACACTGAGTGTAATTTTGTAGGTCAGGAAACTTGCTGGTCGCCTTATGTCGCAATCAAGTTAGCAGCACTTGATCTGTGTTGGTAGCAATGGTGTACCTTTTTCTGCACAACCTTGAGGAGGGCTGCGCTCTGAGTGGATGCACATTTGACACATCAAGATGCTCATCGATAAGACCATGAATATATCTCTACAATGGAAGAGATTAATTATATTATGTGGATGCAAAGGGTGACCAACCTTGAACTTGGAATATGACTTTTGGTTCCAGCCCAAGACCATTTGTAGGTTGTAGCTGCCTATTCCAGGACACCCAGGCTAACCAGGAGGCTTGGAAACTTTGGAAGTGTCTGAGCTTGTGCTGGACGCTGACTTATTGTCTGAGCTGCAAGCAGCAGTTATGCTTTCTGCATCCAAAGAGATTGCCTTGGAAGAGGCACAGGTGCAGGCTGGCCTAGGCGATTTTGTATATGGAGTGGGGGAGAGCATGCAAACTGTGGCTTTGGAGGATTTTGCAGATGCAACCTTAAATTCAGGAGCAGTTTTTGGTACCTGTGATTGGTGTGAGTGAAGGGTGTCAAGATGAGCAGGTGTTAGCATCTCATCTGCAAGTAGCCCTGAGAAACGATTGATTTTTCCCCAGAGTTCCTACTGGTCTGTGGGGATCGGAGCACAGGATGGAGGCATGCATGAATGCTCTTCATAGAACAGAGGAATGGGTGTCATGGTAGTAGGTATGTTGGCGGTATCGTGTAGAAGCATATTCATGTTATATTAACTGGTCTGTCGACAATAAGAGAAGTGTACGTGCAGTGGCTAGAACGCACCATTGCCAGGGTGTCAATGACGGACAATGGCCCATCTATAATCGCGAAACATAAACAAAAGTCTATGTTGCATCGGGTGACATTATTGTTCTTGCTGGCAGTAACAAGAGATTAAATTACATCTGGAAAAGTGCTAGAAATCAAAGCTGAAAATACAACTATGGAGATATGGCTAGACATATGTCTGTGGCTGGAAGGACCAATGAAGCACTTGATATCTGCTGTTGTACCAGAGTAATTATGGCTCTCTTTTCCTTCCTTGCCCACTTAATGACCTTACAAAACAGACCTTTCCAGTCTCCCTTTAGGACAAGTACAATTTGTTCCTTGCTCGTAGGACTTGCCGCAGTGAGGAAACGAGCAGGAATGCAGTGATGCTCAGTAGCTGAGCCTGTGTGGTTGCCAGAGACTGTGAGAGATATGTGCCCTGGGGGCACACACCCCTTGCAGCTGGAAAAACGATCTCATGTGGTACACATGATTCGTGTAGCATAGTTATCTCCTTGGAAGCCTATGTCAATGTTGAAACAGATGCAGTACTGTGAAAAATCACAGAAGTCGTCCTGGAAAAGCTAGTTAACAGAACCCAGGTTGGACATGTTGATTAGTGTAGGAGAATTCAAAATCTGTTGTCGGTTATCACTCCAGGTGGAGGATGTATCCATGGACGATTCTTGATCCTGAGAGGGCAGGGGTGTCTTGGCCCTCGGTGGGTCCGGAACGAAAGACCGCACAACTAGACCCTTGAATTGTTCAAGTTGAGATCCCCACAGAGGGATTCCATTGAGATGCACACCATCCCTGTCAGATGGAGTAAGGTCTACAGTTGGGTCAAGGGTGAAATAACAACTCACTCGGTGACAACATGACACTTTTGGACTCGGAGGCTATCACATCCATAAAATGAGACATAACACCAGGAATGATTTACCGCTCGAAGTGTTATGCGAAGCCCCCATTTCTCCCCACCAATGGTCCATAGGTCTCGTCCAATGAGATGATGGCAATCAATGGGCTCAGCTGACTCCTTGACTTTACTACATGGTAGGATGGAAACCTTCAGCTTCAGAGATTTAAGTAACAGGAAAGGAAAGGGACAAAAACTCACTGGGCGACTGCTAGCTTCACAAATCAGCTCCACCTCTACATTGGGGAAATCAACTGATTTGACAGTGCTGATAACACCGTAATAAGGGCCCCGTGCTACTTGCAATACATCACCCACAGTGACATTATAACCCTTTTCCTTCAAAAACAGGAGGGTGTTTTGTGGCAGGCTGATTCTTGCATCACCCTGATACACAACAACAGGAGAATATTGCTGCTTATCGGGAGCTATACCCATGATCCATAGCCAGCCACTGTCAGCTTCAATCTCGTCCATGTATTCTTGCCAACCACCATACAGCCCACATTCAACGGTCACACAGTCCCCTCGCATTGTGTCCAAAAAGATGGGCTCTGGGGAATGGTTGAGGTCGGTCTCCAAACCCAAGGGACGTGATGATAGGGTCCAGACATAAGAAGACAAATGGCTCTCTAGAAATAGCAAGGGAATAACAACCTACACAATTTTGTCGTCATTTATGGTAATGAATTAAACCAACTTAATAACTCACTACCTTGTTGTCGCCCTTGAGAATAAGGGTTGACTGATCCTCAGTGATAGCAATGACAGCACCAATGGATCCATGATGGAGTCTAGTCAGTATCCTTACAGTATCTCCTTGCTGGAAGAGGCGCCGGATGCTGGCAATTGGTACCATTCAGGTAGGGAAGTCGGAATCACAGGACTCGAGGGTTGCTTCTGCTCGGTTGTGGTCGACTGATATTATTGATGCCCTCTGTTCCACAAGAGTACCATCTTTGCATCATACAAGATTGCCTGCTTTCCAAAATGCAGAAGAGAAAGACATGTACATCCACTCGATGAGAGGGTGGTTGATTTGAGACTCTGCGAAGAGAGTGAGGCAGTCAGGATGTGGCATATGAACAGCTTCCAAGAACAATTTGTTGAATGAATGCTTTAAGAAACCACAGTGATATTCTTCCCCCTTGCATCACAAGATCCTTGAATTCCTGTCGAGAAAAAGAAGCTGATATCCCATATTTTTGGCCTTAGTCTCATCAAAGAAAGAGGAAAATTGACGGTCTTGGGTTTCAACTACATTCTCCTCGACTCTGTCATATGGACAGTGCCGTGGTATGACGAGAACTTCACACAAGTCGCCCTCGCTTAAAAGAATGTATGCAATATCGTTCTTATACAGTCCCCAGCGTACATGGGCCCATGTCCGAGGACAGATTGATGACCGAAGGGGAGAAGCATGTGGTCGATCTTCATCTGGGACACACATGATGCTGCCAATCACCAATGTATGTGATGGAGGGCAGGCCTTCTGAATGATGAGGGAACATGTTGCTTCAATGTACACCTTGTTCGGGAGATGGGCCAGAATTTGGTACCGTAGTCCACAATGTTCGAACACTGTATGACAAAAAGTAGCTACGTTCTCTGAGGATAGTATTATAGCCTTTAAAACAATAGAACAAACACAGGTGACTTACTCGTCGGAAAGTCTATGACATACAGACAGACTGCAGGGAGGGGTTGAAAGGCAGGGTGTTGTAGGTCTGATGTAGGGGTGCAACTGGATGCAGTGGTAGATTGATGCCCATCGGCACCATAGCAAGAGAGTCATTCAGCATAGTGGGCCCGCCTGGCAGGAAGAACTGGTGTGACGTTGTTTGAGCCCATTGTGTCTTCCATATCTTCTTCATCTGCTTCACCCTCTTCACTCTTGGAGGCAGCGATGTCAAAAAAATTTGACAATGTCGTTTTACGACACCTAGCTGAAGTCACTGTGTTTTCCCCATCTTCTTCATCCACCTCATCACCATCACTCTCAGATGCAGCGATGTCCAGAAGAATTGGTGAAGCCATTTTACAGCACTTAGCTGAGCAGCGAGGGCCAGAAACTGAACGACAGTGACCTGGGAGCTTTGGATGATGGGAGATGGAGACGAGCATTCAAGATGTGCTGATGGAAACGCTGACTGCTGCCATTGTGTCTTTGACAGCTCAAATGGGGGCTGGAGTTGGTGGAATGTCACTTGGTCCATCCACAGAGTCCGAGGTGGAGGCGTCGAAGACAGCACTGAAAGTTGACGCCCACTCAGCCTCGATGAATCTGTCACTGAATGTCATTTGCACCTTCTTGAGCAAGGTCAAGAACTCAAAGAGCCCCATTGACCATTCTCCATGGAGCGGGATCCTGACACAAGAGCCTGGGGCGAACTGCAAGGAAACTTATATATATTGCATATAGCTTTAGTGAATAATCTCACCATGATGGGCCGATGACAGGGATGTAGATGAGACAATGTGAAAATCCACTGGAATCAATGTAAGCAGAGAGAGGCTCGAATGATAAACAACTCACAGCTGGCATTGGGGTTGTGTTCGAGCAGCGTGGTTTGGATGCTCTGAAAGCCGGCGACCCCCTGGTTGAGGACAATGTTGACAAGGTCAAGCCAGTTGTCCTCATTTCCTTCCTCCTCTAATGCCACCAACTGGAAGAATCGCGTCAAGATGATGTGCTTCTCAGCGAAAGCAAAAAGTGCATCCATTGCTGACTCCTTGTATATTGCGGGCGTAGCATGACCAAACCCTCGCTCTCGGAAACGAGGTGGACCCATATCACATTGAGTTCATGTCAATGCTGGAATGATCCCTGAATTACGCACACACTGGATCTGGCAGGGTCCTCTGCCAGAGGCTGATGTGGCCGTTCTTCTTGTCCCTCAGCATCATTCACGATGGGACACCAGCATTGAACAAGCAGTTTCTCTTGTCCCTTCAGCTGTCCTCCGGCATCATCGAGATTGACACTACATTCTGGCCACGCCATCCGCTGAACAAGCATGCCATGATGGGATCATGATGCGCCCTGATGTTGACCCACGGTCATTTGCACGCACAGGCGAGTCTCTTTGACGATCGAGAAATCGCAGCGCTGACTCCCTGCAGGCCAACTGTCAGCAGGCAGAGGCACGACTCATCATCATCGACACCATCCAGCATCCGTTCCCTGGCCCCATTGATGTGCTCCGGACAACAATGACAACTACATCAAGGACATCTCGGAGCGCATCATCGAAGTGGCGCTCCCAGTATAGTACATCAAGGATGTCAAGTCTGTCGTCACCGCCACCATCCAGGAGGAGATCCGACCACTGTCCGAAAGCCGTCACCTCGGCGGCCGGGACATCACGCGCACCCATCGCGTCACACTGAAGGCATGGCTCAAGTCAAAGCACCCACTGTCATACGAGCAGGGGGACTTGTACAACCTGCTCACAGCCGTCCATCCATTCTGACACGTGCATGACGGAGCCAAGAACAAGGTCTGCAGGGAGTGTAATGTGCTCGCATTGCTGGCTCTGCAAGGAGGCGGATGACCGCTCTCGTTCTTCATCGACAAACTCATTTTGGGATCCCGTGGACGACGTGATGCGCCGTTCGTTCAGGACAGCATGTCCCAGGCCATCATGGCGTGCGGACTGGACGCCCTTGTGCAGATCGCGTCACGTCAGCTCCAGTGGACCGCCGTGTTCGTGGACAATGCATTCTTCAAGCATTACATCGCTTCGGTCTCCGACAGACTGCAGATCAACCATGTTCCATGATTGCGGGAGGTCCAAGATGGCCAGAAGAGACGTCGATGAGGATGGCCATCAACGAAGGTGCTACATGACATCTGGCTGCCGCTTGGTGCGGCAGAACTGACTCGCATTGAAGTAGACCATCCAGACCTTACCACAGTCCAAACTCAGGAAGCCGCCGTTCTCACTGCGTCTGATAACATTGCGATGAATGGCGTGCGGGCAGCCTGGTCTGCCTTCCAGCATCGGCTGACCAACTACCACAAGGTGTTACACAAGCATTGTCCGCCAAGCAAATGGTCGCTCGACAACGCATCCCTGAATGAAGACAGCCCGCTCTGCCACGAGGTGTACAAGTGGGTGCACGACAACCACGATCTGTCTTGTCCTCTCCACGCCCTCGCATTATTCATCACGGTCTTGTTCGCAGGAATGATGCCACAGGTGTATCCACCGACAAAAGGTAACCATACACTCGGCAATGATGCAGATGCTCAACTTCATGCTCACTTGTTTGGTATCCACTAATGATCCCACCAGAAGCACGCGCATTTCCAGCATTGTATCTCCATGGTGCTGGTCCAATGGCGACCAGCCAATGCTCAGCCGCAATGACTGACTGCTTTCAGCCGACACTCAGGAAGATGTGATGGGGAGCATACCCGCCAAAGTGTATCCGCTTTGCTTTGAAGTTCCTTGAAGAGAAGCATGGGAGAGGCATCTCTTGCGTAGGTCGGCTGGTCATGAGTGGGCCCAGGTGCTCGTGACACAACCTGACGGTGCTGGCCATTCAGAAAAAATATTCGGCATTCTGGAACTCTTGCAAGGTGGACCCGTATCACATGCAGTGCATGCACTTGTTCAAAGCCAATGTCCCATCGTGAATGATGCTGAAGGACAGGAAGAACGGCTGCATCATCCTCTGGCAAAGAACCATGGGATCCGGTGTGTGCATCATTCATGGATCACTCCAGCATTGAGTTTCCCTCGTCCCTCAAGCTGTCCTCTGGCTTCATTGAGATCAACACTACGTTCTGGCCACACCATCTTCTGAAAAAGCATGCCATGGTGGGATCGGGTCTCGCCCTGTTGTTCACCTACAGTTGCACCTACACGCAGGTGAGTCACTTTGACAATCGAGGAGCTTGGTGACATCTGCCTGCAATCATCCAACCAAATCCGTCATGGGTGGATATCACACAACAATCCAGCGACGAAATGTACATGACTCATGTCTTGGCGTGTTGGTTACCTTCCTACAGGACCAGAGATGAGGCATGAACATGTCACGTGTGGCCCATTGCGTGAGTGTCAGATCCCCTAATGCCACATGTTCGTCCAGCAGCTGGGGAAGTCCCATCATGTCACAACGGTTTTATGTTGCCTTGTGATTGAGCGATGCATCCTGACGGTCCCGTTGTTAGACGATGTCCGTTGAATGTGCCGCAATGGATTGCACATGTATCCACGCAGATTGAACCCGCGATGAGGCCTTGCTGTCCCACTGCTTGTGGGTGTTTTCAATGTGCTCGGATCAGACAAACATGCAGGATGTATTGACAACGTACAAAGTCAGTGACCGTTTACAATGATTGATCATGGGCACCATTTATCCACTACAACTGGTCGAGGAGCACCCTGACATGCGCAATGTCAGCGTCCTGTGAGGCAACCTGCATCTGGAATGCATTTGCACGCCCTTCCAGATCCTTGAGGAATCCGTGGGCCGTGAAGTTCTTGGCTTCCATGGCTAGCAGAGCCCGCTTAGCGTCGGAGACAAGGACAGCATTTTGGTTTATGATTTCCGTCCCATTGTCGCTCTTCCTCCTCTTGCGCCGTGTTTTGCTATCTTCCTTGTTGATGGCGAGATCAATGACATTTGTGCACACTTCACTGGGGCTCAAGCTGGCCGGAGCCTTCCTTTTGATGATCAACGTGGTCCGCGGAAGGGCTGCAAGTGATTCAGCACTTCATTGCAACTGCATGGATGTACTTACCATGATTCCTCTCCTGTCCCTTGTCCATCCTGTCCAGCTTTGCTGTGCAGAGGGGTGTCACATAAACGGTCAGGAGATCGCGGCAGGCTTCGTTGCTGGGCCGAACAGCAGCTTCAGATCCCTTGCAGGTGTGATATTTGGACAGCTTGCATTTTTGTCGTTGACGCCAGCATGGCTTGCATACATGGCCAGGCAGCCCGATGCACTTGATGCCACCACTCTTGCACCGATCGCACGTCGGCTTGTGGACGGCACGCTCGCCAGTTGTTTCGACATCCTGAGCAATGTTAGTCAGCCTCACGATGAATGTGGTCTACATACAAAACGTACTCGCACGCCTGGCTTTGACGCTTTACCCAGAGCCCATGATCCCTCCTGTAGTGGTCCATCACACGACCTTCTGGACCACTTCTGGACGACTGAGGGCCCTTCGTGTCCGTTTTCATTTTCATCATCATCATTGTTGTCCTTCCTCTCATTGTCCTTCTCTTCAGCTGCTTCATCGTCATCTCCCTCGACAGAGTTCTTCTCGCTTGCATGGGCAGCAGCAGCAGCCTCCGCCTCTGAGATCACTTCACTTCCCTCTCATCCCGTGCGCTGGCCGCTGCTTCCACGGCATTCTTCTGCCCCTTGACGGTGGATGTCCACGTGTTGATGCACATTCACAGATCCTTTATGGTGCTGACGACCTGGTTTTCGATGGTACCTTCAATGCCGCGCTCTGGCGCCTTGTTCAGATGCATCCAGAGTTCGTCCTGTGATGGGTGAGACACCTTCCCTCAAGCGCCATGACAATTCAACTGACCATTAAGTTTTCCCACTCATTCAGCCACTTCGCTTGGCTATCGTGGTTCTTGTCGCCATCACCAGGAACCGCTTGAGCGGCAGCGTACACCCGTTCGTTGGCAGCCAGGAGCTCCTCACGATATTTGGATTTCGTGGCATTGATGGAGCCGAGGGCAAAGATGGTCGACATGGAAGACATAGTGCGTGGTGGATGGTTGGACGAATGTGACAGACAGGATGGGGAGTGGATGCAACACATCATGTCGCACACATTTCAAGCTCAGACATCTCCCACGGTCACGCAACGGGATGGCGACGCCTGCCCACCTGCTAAGACCTCTCCTCAGGCGTCGTATTATACATCGCCTGACTCACTATATGTATTGACATGTCCCTGGAGAATTCCCCTGTCCATGCGCCCATCCCAGAGCGCATCTGGGTCCATCCCTAGTTCCCGTTGCATCCCATGTGATCCCAATAGCAGAACATTGTCCTGCTATCTCGGAACATAACACCCTCAATGTATCTGGAGTTCAATGAAGTGGACGACATCTGTGATGGGACCCACTTGTCCCCTCACGCTGATGGTGGATGGAACCAACTATGGGGCCTTCACATCCTTAAGACAGGATTCTATTCTGCACTGGATGGCTCTAATGATGCAACACACATGCACCATCGTAGTACTGCATGGCACCATGGACAACCACCAGCCCACATGCGCACCCAAGCAATGGCCCATGCATGAACCCACGCAACCTGCTGGTTCCAGATCCATTCTTGCCGCCACACTCAACGAACTCTGTCCCCAGCTTCACAACACGCGACCATCTCTGGTAACACACATTGACAATGCACATGCCATCGAGGACATGCTCACAGAGCATGAAGCTGTCAAGGTGGAGGTCCCACCGCTGGGCAAACTCATGGATAAATGAAAATGCGAGCTCGAGCTCACCTGACATGTTGCTAGTTCTCTGCCCAGCCATCATGATGCCAAACGCCATCCCGACTTGCGGAATGGCAGTTATTTGGCAGACAATGATGGCGGTGCTAGCATCCACACCATCATTGCACACAGGTTGGAGAGGGTTGAGGATGATGAGGTATCCCAAAGCACGAAGCTGACATACTGGTCATCATCACTCTTGCAACAATCCCATGATGCTGCGTCTGCTGCAAATGACTGCCGCTGAGACGATGCAATCACAGTTGCAATTGAAGATCGTGGCCTTGGAGGAACTCATGCAGACGACCCAACAGAAAATGCAGCAATGAGCCTCTGCATAGGAAGCCGCTCAGGCCGAACTCCTCACGGCTGTTTGTGAGTCGTCTCGGGATGCCGACCAAGGATCCATGATAGCGATGCTTCATGAGTGGAACAAGAAGAACGTTGGATGGAAATGAAGTGGAGTCGAGGAGGAATAGTCACACATGATGAAGAGGCCAAGGATGAATTGGAGAGCCAAGCGCGGAAAGATCAATGCAGGCATCGCATTGTTTGCCGTGTCACACCCACAGCGTGAAGGGCGATATGACAATTCACGGAGGTGGATGGTTGATGACGCCCCAGAGTTTGGTGAGTGTCACGTCGAATTCGGGCTGGATGAGGTCGTGATGATGACGGTCGAGTTCTCCATGGGGCCGTTCAAGATGATAGAGAGGGCTGTGAATGGGGAGGAGGATGTTGTGTACAACACTGGCTCATGGCGTGTAAGATGCTGTTCCATTGTCGGTAGCTGAGTACATCTTAACCTTGACCCATCGCGGGACGGAGTGACCCACACTGTGCCTGAACGGCGATTTGAATCGCAATTTGCTTGGCAGCAACAGTAAAATCTGAGTGCATGAGCACTATAAGCTCATCCAAACGGGTTGCCCATCGTTTCGTGAATGAACAAACTAGCTACAGGGCGCAAAGGGGGGTTATGCTATCTATCAGAGCCGGTGGATCTCATGTGTGTGAGAGCTTGCCCTGTCTCGCAGCCTGGTCTTTCATTTTGCGATTTGCTGTTTAGAATGGCCTGAGCATGCTATCCCGGATTCCAGCCAGCCTGAAAACTTCCCAAACCGTTAGTCCGACACATAGCATGTAACTGATGGAACATAATTAGCTGCATGGAAGACGCTCCTCCTAGCCGAATCGACAAACTTTTCCCAAACTGTTAGTCTGACAAATAGCAGGCACATAGCATAGTACTTCATGAATAAGGCGTACCTGTTGGAGCGTAGGCTACGAGGAAGCTTTTGATTGCGCCCGCAGTACAGCATGAGGACTGCAGTCTGCGGCCAAGCCTAGAAACTTCTATAACCATCAGTCTGACACATAGTGTTATGATTTGCCCCTTTCTTTTCTTTTCGCTCCTATGCTTTGCCTAGTCGCTGGTTCAACCCCGGCCTTATGCCTTTTTCTTTCTTCCCTTTTCCACGAATGTTCCAACACATTCTATGTTCTATGATGTTCTAAGCTTAGTAAGACACTGACACGTCTCTTTTCCTTGCTCCTCTTTTGCCATTGGTCGACCAATATCATATCATCTTTTATTCACCTTTCTTGACTTGGTCCATGCATCGCTCTCCCTCGTATATAAACTGTCACGTCGCACCCATGTACTCTAGCTTTGACCTACCTAGTCATCACCTAGTCTCTCTCATTCTTGTCCTCATTGCTATAGGCAGCATCTTGTCCTTTTGCTAGGAATTCCCTAGGCAACTCCTCGTCCTCACCTCAGGAAATCCCTAGGACAACTCTCTCTGTCTTTTTTCGACCAACTAGGTTTGTGTTTGTCCCTACCCGGGCCAACCGTAACAAAAGGTCGAAACTCTTCATAACGGTCACCATCGCCATGAACCGACACCATTGATTCCTCGACCTCCCGCTCTCCCTCTCCCACTTGGAGAACCAGACGGGACTCCTCCTTGGACTCCTTGTATCACTCCTCCGAGTCAGAAGAATCCTCTGACTCCGACCACCCTGTCCACGGTCTTGCTTCTGACAAAGAAGACCTGAACCTAGCCCACAACTTGTTACAATTTCCCTCTCTCACGGTCACCTCTATTGTCTATTCTCCTGATGAGACTCACATTGTCTCTCCTGATCTTATCCGATTACAGGGGTTCCATCTTATCTCCAACCCCCTGGATCATCATGGTTTCACCAAGTGCATGGTCGCCCCTCTTCTCCCATGTCACACCGCTATGTTTCACCTTGCTTCCTCCACACATGTTTCATCTCCGTTTCATCACCATGCTTCCATTCTCCCACTGCCGCAAGGTGATGCATGATTCTCTTCCATTCTATGGTACATGTTTCACCCTCATGTTTCACCCTTGATACGCGTTTGAGACGCATTGCAATGGACTCTATCTAGACCTATGTAGTTATGTAAGCGTCTCAGCTCTTCAATATATAAACCTGGTAGACGACGACTGGAATCCCCAGTCTAGTTCACTTGGGTATCAGCCTCCCAGCCTAGATTCCCAGTCCTCCGCCTCTTCTCTTCCTCTGGTTGACAAGTCAGTAACCTGAAGCCCCTTAAAATGGCATAGGGTTGTATCACTTGAACTAGACTCTCCCATCGCTTCACCTTACCACCACTCTACGCTCTCTACCCACTCGCATCCTCATGTCACAAGTGCGTGCTGGGTTCCTCGAAGTTGGAAGCGCACAAAGTCTTATGTAACCTCTAATGCCCGCTGTCCGCTCTCACGGAAACCTTCTCCCCTTCCCTCTTGTTCGTGCTAACACCGATCGTCTGCCGGCCCAACCCGGGGACCATCACCCTTATCAGAGGCAAGCACTTCTTGTAGGAGAGGAAGCCAGGAGAGCGCTCGCTGCAGCCGAAGGAGCTCCGGAGCCTGTTGAGGAGCATACGTCACTGTCTCTCTCACCCTTTTCAGAGCATACACCCACTCCGCCGCTGCCATCATCGCCGTACGAACGGTTCTTGAGGGAATTAGAGCGAGATCTGGTTATGTATTTTGGCTTATGCAACTCTCCTGCCACCTTCCAGGCCATGATGAATGAAATCTTTGGCAACATGGATGATGTGGTCGTGGTCTACATTGACGACCTCATGATCTTTATGAAAACAGATAACAAAGAAGAACACAATCAGATCGTACTTGAAGTCCTCTGTTGCCTTGAAGAAAATGACTTATTCATCAAGCCCAAAAAGTGTACCTTCCACGCCACCGAGGTAGAATTCCTCGGGATTATCATAGGAAAGGACGGAATAAAAATGGATCAGGAAAAAGTAAAGGTTGTAACGGAATAGCCGACCCCCAAAACAGTTTGGGATGTTAGAAACTTCCTAGGACTCGCCAACTTCTATTGAAGGTTTATCCAGGGCTACGCACAGGTCGCACACCCCCTAAATGACTTAACAAAGAAAGAACAGCCCTTCTAATGGAAGGAAGCCCAGCAGAACGCGTTTGACACGCTTAAAACCCACTTTACGACAGCGCCAATTTTGGCATTCCCCGATATAGACTGTCGTTTCCGCCTAGAATGTGACGCCTCGGACTACGCCACCGGCGCCATTCTCTCTATCGAAAAAGAAGATGGATTATGGCACCCCGTTGCCTATTCCAGCTACTCAATGGCCTCTGAGGAACGGAACTACCCAGTTGCCAATAAAGAAATGCTTAGCGTCATCCGTGCCTTGAAGCAATGGAGACACTACCTAGAAGGAGCGAAACACCAGTTTGAGATCTGGAACGACCATGTGAACCTGCAATGGTTCATGACGAGACAGGATCTCAACCACTGCCAAGCGTGGTGGGCACAATATCTATCCCGGTTTAACGCCAAATGGCTCCATAAACCCAGTTCCACAATGGCACGTGCTGACACACTCTCTCGCTGTGTTGATCACGCCCAAGGAATAGAAGATGACAACAAAGGAGTTTTAGTCATCTCCCCAGACCAAATCGGCACAGTCCGACTGTCAGATGATGGGGATTATCTAACCACAAAAATATTTTCTGCAACATGCCACCTCCACGAACAAGAAGTGCAGAGGCTGATGAAGTT
>JBBPSZ010000047.1:0-21888 GCA_038093835.1 Strobilomyces confusus
TATGAATAGTTTACAAGTCACGCTAGAGGATGCAGCTGCGAGAGGTAGAAAGCAAGGTGCTACCACGCTGGGGATTTTGAACGCACGATGTATATATACGAGGAGCGAGCTCCGACGGTGAAAAGCGATCAAGTTGGACTTGGGTAGATAGATTCGCAACGATCATAGGGCGTGCACGACATTCCTGGCGTGACAGCCTCGTGTCGAGCACGTTTTGCTTGCCGGCGCTGAAGTGAGTAATCGTTCATTTGAAGTGGGCGTAAAGAGTACTAAAGACGATGAAACCATCCAGCATCGAAACCTTCGCTTCAGCCACTGCAAGCGAAAACATTGAAATGTAAAAAGGACGTCGGGACGACCCTTGTTTCAATATCAACGCTGGCTTGTGGCAGCTGGAAGACTATGTACGACGCTTTGGACTACCTCGTACCACAGACCTAACTCCCGGACGTGTTCCGGCATCGACAACTGTTTCGGATTACACGAGGACTCATACCAAGACCTGGTAACCAGCCTCGTCACAGGATTCTGGGCAACGCCTTTCATAATATCTCGGATCTAGCGATACCTGCGAATGCTTCCTTCCTCCCAATGGGCTGGTTGGCCCATTGCAGACCTGAGACGATAAAGCGGCTTGTGGGTTCCTGGCTATGAGTACGCTCAGTTTACTGCCATTCTTTGTTGAACGGGTTCTCTTCAGGACGATCAGGACTCGAAGGCGAGTTACAGCTCCGAGGACTGCTTCAGATTGTCTCATACTCACTGATAATCTTCACTTCTGTTCGGTACGTATCGATCATGCCTCGGCCGCGGCCGCAGAAACTACTGCATTCCAGTGACACCGTGATATTGGTAGAGGAGAGCTCGTGACTAGTACTACATGAAAAGGTCGGAGTGCATTGACAATGCTACACTGGAGGCGAGAAGGGTGGTCACGTCAATATCCGCCGAATGCCCTCTTTCTGCGAGGGGTTTAGGCGGTCTGGAAATTGAACGTCCCAACGGACAATTAAATCTCCCTTGCTTTTCAAGCTTGCCTGTTTGCGGATTGGCATGCCTTCCCCAACCACCCTCGTCTCTTGACCGGGTTTGACTACCCCCATGGGAAGTGGGACTTGTAGTCTGCGGCCATCTAGCAACTCGACTACCTTTTTGGCATCACTGCCGGTCAATGCGTCTACCAAGGATATCTTGAGGTTGCATGTAAGATCGTCTCCGTCGCGAGTAAAGACAGAGTGTGGTTTCTCTTCAACAACGAAGGCGAGATCTTGAGGTTCGCCGTTTGGCTGTTCATTGCCAGCGCGGGGGAAGCGGATCTTCGTACCGCTCTTCCAACCGGGAAGGACTTGGATTTCGAGGACTTTTTCCTCGACTGACCCATCGAGTAATTTCCTACCGACTTTGAGATGCTTTGTGGAGCCTGAATAGAGGTCTTCCAAAGAGAGTTTGAGGGGGCGGGTGATCTCTGATGGTTGGGGTACTGGTGCGGACGTCGCACGCTGCTGAGGGCGGCGGGGCATGCCGCCGGGCATTCCTCCTGGCATTCCTCCAAAAAAGGAGCCACCGTTGGCGTCATCGAACATGGATGACATCGGGGTTCTCCCACCCGTACCGCCCATACCACCCATGCCTCCGAAACCACCGAAACCGCCAAAGCCGCTGGAGAATATTTCCCTGTAAATGGAGCGTCAGCATAGATATGAAAGCGTGATGGAATGATACATGCTCGAATATGCGCTGGGGATCGGAGGGAGCGAATCCTCCAGTACCACCGGTAGTGAAGGAGAAGGAAGTGCCACTGGGGAAGCCGCCAAAGCTAGACTGACCAGCTCCAGGGGGAGCACCTCCGCCCTTGAGGCCTTCTTCGCCGACCTGGTCGTAGATGGAGCGCTTGTCCTTGTCACTGAGGACCTCGAATGCCTCGGATATCTGAGCCATGCGTCAGCAGTCTTGTCACTTTTCAAGGACAAAGGGAGCGACCTCTTTGAACTTTTTGGAAGCCTCCTCTGAGCCCTGGTTTCTATCGGGGTGCCATTTCAAGGCCTAGGGGATTCGGATGAGGGACAGATAAGGGGAAGGGGAAAGCCGTGCCATTTTCTTGTACGCGCGTTTGATGTCATCTTCGTTCGCCGTGCGCGGTATGTCGAGTATCTTGTAGTAGTCTTTACCCATCGCGATGATCAGACGGAAGGTGACGTCAAGAGATGTCCACGTGATCTCAACAGGTTTTCTCTTGTCCACCATGGCCGACAACGCGGGACGGTTCGGAATGTCCTGGTCGAGTTTCTTTCCCTTTTCCTCCTCCGCGCTCGCCTCTCTCCCGGACGACACGCCCCGCCCCGCCCGCTACACCAGGCAGGACGACATCCCGGAGTCTTCCGTCAGAAACTACAACTCGATCCAGTCCCCACTCCTTCGCGTTCCCCGCAAGGTCTCCACCGCCATCAAGGTAGAGGGCAAAGTCTGGTTTGCCAACGAACGGAGTACGTCCCCTCCCCTGCCTTAGCTCTCCGCTCACTTCTTTCACAGCGTGGCTTTCCTGGCTCAACGCCGCCATCCTCATCGGAACATTCGCCGTCGCCCTATTCAATGCGTCTCGTGATCCCGTTGCGCGCGCATTTGCCTACCTGTACGCCTTCCTCAGTGTCGGCGTCTTGGTATGTTCCTCTCCGCCGGGCCCTTCGAATTCCTATTTACCTCCCACCCTCGAGATCTACGGCTTTTTCCTCTATCAGTCTCGTATCACCATGATCCGAAAGCGTGATCCTGGCCATTACGGTCCGTGCGCCTCTCTACTCTCTTGACACACACCCTGACGCCCCGTAGATGCTATCGCCGGTCCGCTCATCGTTAGCGCCGTCCTTTTCATCGCAGTCCTGGCCAACTTTCTCATCCGTGGTATGTGATACCCTTGCTATCTGATCCCATTCTCACCATGGATCCGTCCATCATCCCATCTAGTTCAAGAGCTGTGAGCACTTTTCCTATTTTATCACTTCTAACTCACACGTTCAAACTCCAGCCGTCAACAAAAGATCCCAATTCCTGGTTTGGCCTTGTTGCATCAAATCATGCCAGACTTTATACCATCTCGTTAATGGTGCATTTGAATACAAATGCTTACTAAGCATCGTTCGCGCTACGCTGTTTCGCGCTATGAGCTTTGGAGGTACATAGTTCGTTTAAAGTCAGGCATCTGTCAGGCAGTATCGGTCCTACTAAAATGGGTGTTTACTAAGCGTACCGTTACCCCCGGAGAATTTGCAAGTTCCTGTCTTGCTAACGCACGCCTCTTGGTTTGAGACCTCAGGATTTCGCAAACTTTAAATAACTTATTATGAGGAGCCTGAGTCCATATCATCTTCGATGTAACATTCCGGACCAGGATACATGAACAACAAAAATAATGACCGCCACCTCATTTCAATGCTTTCTTCATTTTCTGCGTAGAGAAAACAGCGTCATCGTGGGGCCGAGGTAACAGACGAGGAAAACATACTTTCTCCATCTCATCCAGGTCATTAGTTTCAATACGGATAATCTTCTTTCCGAGGGCCTTCTCGATCTCCTCCATTTGTAGCCATGTTCTCTTGTCGTGGACAAAGTTGATCGATATGCCTTTACGCCCGAAGCGTCCAGTACGCCCTGGATTGCTTGTTAGTAGGGGATCGATCACAAGCCGGTAGGCGTACCGATGCGGTGAATGTAAGTTTCGATGTCTGGTCTACCATCATCAGAATGCAAATTTCCTCGCTCGTTCATCAGGGGGAGATCGTAGTTGACCACCATGTTCACTTGAAGGATATCAATACCACGAGCGATGACGTTGGTCGTGATCAAGACTTTCTCCCGGCCGTCCCGGAAGCTGTCAATGACGGTGTCTCGCTCGGAAGCGTCTTTGGCACCGTGCAGGGAAGCAACTTTGTGACCCTCGGCGGTCATGCGCTGCGAAATTCTGTCCGCGGTGTGTCGATGCTACGAACGGGAGATTCACTCGGGGAAGCCCGGCTGAACGAATCGTACTCACTTGACAGAAGATGATGCTTTGGCCGATCGTCAGCAACTGATACAGCGAGACCAAAATGTCGTATTTGTGCTCCTCATTGCAGCAGTCCATATAGAACTGGCGAATGCCCTCCACCGACAATTCTTCCTTCTGGAGCTCGATCTTGTTGGCATTGGGTGCAAACTTGTTGGCAAACGTTCGCACGTGATCAGGAAACGTAGCTGAGAAGAGGATAATCTGTGGAGGTGGCATCCGAGGCAAAAGGCTAGATAGACAAGGTATCAGCAGAGTGGGAATCGATCGAGCGACAAGACTACTTTTTGACCCTCAACGTCTGTTCCCCGAGACCATCTTGGTCGAGCATATTATCAGCTTCATCGAGCACGAAAACTTTGATGGCCGATGAATCTATGACTCTCCGCTTGAGAAGGTCAGTCATTGTACCCGGAGTGCCGACAACGATGTGTGCCGTTATCCTAGTGACATCTCTAGGGAGATTGTCCTTGATGGCGTACTCCGTCTGTACCGGAGTAAACTTTCCCATTGCCACCACAACTGACATGATCTGTCGCGCCAGTTCTCGTGACGGAGCGAGACAAATAGCCTCAAATAAAATCAGATGGCGAGCCCATAGAAATGCAGTCACCCTCGCACCTGTGTCTTATTGAGCGAGAAATCTACTCTACTAAGCATGGTCAGGACGAATGCTGCAGTCTTTCCCGTGCCAGACTGTGACTGTCCGATCATGTTTTGAGGACTGGGCAATCGATGAAGGACAGATGAACAAGAAACTTATAGCGGTCAGTACTTACGGGTTGGCAAGAAGGAGAGGTAATGCGCGTTCTTGGATCTTGGAAGGTTTCGAAAATCCCAACGCATATAAACCCTTGAGTAGATCTGGATGTCTGTAAGAGGAGAGCGCTTGAGCGGCACGCTACCTTCACTACCGACGGACTGACAGGCCCAATTGTTCGAATGATTTCACACTATACAGAGGAGAGTTTGGATCGGCTTGTTGATCTGCAAGCGTGACCTATGATCCATTGAAAATGGTCAAGATAAAGATACTGCACGCGTCGGGAGGTCACCCACCGTAACCTCGAAAGTAGATGATATTAGATCAGAAGCTCCTACGTTGAAGCAATTTTTATACGGTAACACGCAATGGTACCTCAATATGCGCACCTGATCTAGCGGCCTCTAGATCCTCAGGCTTCTTTGGTTCACTTTCTTTCGCTTCTGGCTTCGCAGCTCCTGTGAATTGCATCAGTATCGTGATTTCATGTTATAACCCATTCCGCTACCATCGGCCGTCTTTGGTTTATAGAAGCCTTCAGCATCCTTCTCCATGTTTCAAATGTCGACAATGAGACGGAGGCTGCTCTGAATCCTCTGATCGCCTTCCTTTATTATTTCAACAACTTGACTGACTCAGCAAACCGGTTATCTAATCTTATCATTCATCGAATCCCACCACCAAGTGAACAAGTTTCCATAGCTTCTGTCAGACGGTCCTAAGACCATTAGAAGAACCGCAGCTTCATGGTTCACCCTCCTGCTATGATCATCCCACCCGGTTTTGCCCTGCAGATGCTTCAAAAAGTACAGCAGAGAATATCCCCCGTCGAGCTCGTCTACACGGCTCACGAGCGCTGGCCATTTCGACCCGGACATACCACCAACGCCAGTCCAACACTGCACGTATCGGTTCTGGATTCCTCATTCAATCCTCCGACACTGGCGCACTTGGCGCTTGCCAACTCGCTCCCACCGTCGTCATCGCAGCACGCTCTTTCAACTCCGCTTGCTCTCGACGAGCCATACGATGCACGGATGCTGCTGCTTTCCGTCTGCAATGCGGACAAGGTGTTCAAGCTTGGGGATGCGACGTTTATTCAACGACTCGAAATGATGCGCCTCCTCTCGCGCGACATTCGTTCCACAGACGCTGCCGGATCCAGGGGAGAATCTTCGCATGCCAACGGCAACGTTGCAGTCGCCATTATAGATGAGCCGACGTTCGTCGGGAAGTCGACCGTTTTACTTCGCTTCCTCCGGACGAGGCTGGCTACAGTCGTTGAATCCTCTCGTTATCTTCCAAGCGCATCAGACAACGCACCACACACAGTCCCTTCCCCAAGATTGACCTTCCTATTGGGATTCGATACCCTGGCCCGGATTTTCTCTCCTAAATATTATCCTTCGGAACAGGATATGCTTCAGATGCTCCGTGGATTTCTTTCCCCCGATCAAGAAGATTCCCATATCGTATGCGCCTATAGGCGGTGCATTGGTTCTTACGAGACTGTTCGAGATGAGGTGCTTGAAGTTGCGCACGAATTCATAAGAGATGAACGTATAGCATTTATTGATATCGGTACCCAGGAGCAGACTTATAGTTCGAGCGAAGTAAGAGCAGAAGTGGCAGCAAGGGATGAAAAATGGAAACGGCTGGTCACACATGTGATCGGTGATTATATCGTTGAGCGAGGTCTCTATTCAGGGTCCAAAGAGAGATAAAGGCGTCTATTGTCATAGCCATTCTCATAGCCGTCCCAATAAGGAGTACGTATGCGTTATCAAATACGAGTGTGAGGAAGAGGTAGTTACAGGGTGGATTGTGCAAAAGCGACAGCAACAGTCTGCGAAGGAGTGAGTGAGATAATATTGCGATCCGTTACCAAACGCACCTCGGAATGACTCAAGGAAATATGGACATGTGCGATTCCTTTCATCTGGGCAGCTGCCTCCGCATCGCCATAGAGACTCACGGTTGGCACGCCAGTTTCGTTAGGGAGGATTTCGATGTCCTTCATTGCAGCCGCGGCGCCCCTGGAGGATATACCAAGCGACTTGAAGACGGCCTCCTTCCCAACCCAACGTGCAGCGAAGGAAGACGGAGGTGACGGTTGAGCGCGGCAGTAAGCGATTTCGGCTTCAGTAAAGTTGCGTTCAATGAATGTCGGGTTCCAGGACGGGACCGAAGAGATCAGCTCTGGCAAACAGTACATGAGGATACTCCAGGACATCGAACGGTGATCGAAAAACATCACCTTGATCGACTCCGAGGCCGACAACCGATTCGGTGGATGCAAAGGCCTCGGCAACAGTCTTCACATTTGCGATATCAAATGGCACGGCCTTGTCCAAATCAGCAATGTAAGAGTAGCTGCGTGTCTTTGAATCGAAGGTAGCACGAGCCATGGGGTTCAAAAGAACCGGCTGCTCAAGTTCAGGGCTGTAAGGCGGCCCATCTTTGATTCGGACCAAGGAATTAGACGTCATCATCTCGGTCATGACTTTATAAGCTTCTCGGTAACGCCTTTGATTGCGGGACTTGTAGGACTCGTAGACGGAAGGGTCCAGGGATGCAAACAGGTAGCGAGGGTGGACGATGGCAGCAACGCCACCGACCTGACCGAAGCCAAAAGATGACTACAAAAATGAGCTTTCAGTCACGAAAGTGTGGACATTCTTACCATGACCCCTGCGCGGATTCCGTCCGTATGGATAGACCTCGAAGGGAACATGAGGTAGTGATGAGACTCAAATCTTGCATCGATGTTACTGCGAAGGCCAAAGCTCAATTATGGCTAGATGCAAAGAAAAATACGTAGACTGACTCGCAGTTACGGTTTCCGGGAATGATGCCCGTGTTGACAGTCTGCAAGAGACCGGCCATTTGCCATGCTGCCGATCCACCCTTCGAATGACCAAGCAAGCTCTTCTGAGCCATGATAGGGACAGCATTGCCATGGGTACGAGACATCGAAGCAAGGATGTTGTGCCACATCTCCGTCTCATTCTTCTCATTGGCTCCGGTGCTCGTACCATGGATCGAGAGAACGCCGATGTCGTCAGCGGTCAAACCCCAGACAGCGAGCGCGCGACGCAAGGGTCCGACCCGAGCGTCGGTTCCTTCAAGCATACCATACGTAGCCAAAACCTCTTGTTCCTGGCGGCGAGCTTCCTTTTCAATATCGGCAACGCGAGATGCGAAATAATCCTCGTCAAGAATGCCATTGTTGGATTTCTGCTCCTCAAAGTCTTCACGAAGTTGCGCGTGTTCATGACTGAGCCAGTCTGAGATCTGCTTGCGCCGGAACGTAATCTGGCGGGATCGATATTCAAGACCGAGCGACGGAAGAGGGTATTTGGAGGGCAGTTCTCGAGCGACCGAGAGCGCGCCACGACCGGGAGCGGGAATAGAACGCCCAGCCTTATCACTAGGATGAATAAATAGATAAATGATCACTCGAAGAGAAAATAGAAAACTTACGTTGACGTGGAGGTGAACGTGAGGATACCACGGATAGGAGCACCGAGCTCAATGGCGGTCTTTGCGTTCATGACAATGTGAACGCCTGTTCCTTGAGATTCCATAAACTTGATCGTGTGTGAATCAGGAAACGTGTATCGGATTAAATTTATTACCCACCCCTGAACGAGTTGTGGTAGTAGGTCGTGACATCTCCGTGGGCTCGCGCCCCATGGCAAATTCAGTCTCGGCGTTACTCGTAGCCTTCATGTTGGCAAATTCGAAGGAGCCTTCCTCGCTAATGTCGTCGAAACCACCGGCGATCATGACTTTTGCCTTTCCAGAAAGAAGGGTATCGCATGCAATCTCGAGAGACTGAAGAGCGGTTGCGCTTCGGAGAATGAGGGAGACGGGAGGCGAAGAAAAACAAAACTGCTCACCAGGCTCCGACAGGGATCTTCACAGGTCCACTCGAAGACATCAGAAGCAGATTAATCCAACCAGCAACGGTGTTGATAAATCTATATGCCAGGGTGAGTGCCCGAGGCTGGCCAGAATCATAGCGCGCTCACGTCTCCTGGAGGATGTCATTCTGTACTTCTTTCTCCTCGCGGCGATCTTTGAACATCTTGGCAAGCGACTCGGTACCTCCCATGCCGCTCCCTACGCAGGTTCCAACCTCGGAAGGGTGGAAATGATTGTACAATTCGTATGGGTCAGTGATACCAGACATGTTCAAGGCTTCTGCAGTGCACACCAAGGCCCAGAGAGAGGCCCGATCCGTCTGAGCGATGATATCTTGCGGAATTCCATATCTCCCAGCGTCCCAACCAGTTGGGATCTGTCCAGCAACCAAGCGGCTGAAGCGGAATGCCTTGGGGACCAAAACACGGGCACCTTTTTTCAGCTTCACGAACCACTGGTCGCCCTCCAAATTCCAGATGTCACACTTGTCGCCATGCTCATACTTAAACTTCTCCGCCTCTGATTGTGCGACTTCGATGGGTTCCAAGTCATGAATGAGTTCGATTTCTTGATTGAAAACCTTTTTCTTGGGATCGTAACCGCGGAAAAGCTCCGGCTCTGTGAAACCCTTTAATTTACTTCATTCGATAACGTGATACGACAAACTTACCGATCAACCGCACACCGGCATGCTTCAATATCTCCTTTTCATAGCGACCGCGAACATCTTTATCGTCCACGGGCTCCCCCGTCTGGGCGTCAACCCAGCCAACATACAGGGAGCCGTTCTTCAGACGGCCGTCAAAGTGCTTGATGAAGCCCATAATCCAAGCCATCTCAATGCAACCCTCGATGGTGAACTCCCCCCTCGCTTCCATTTCCCATCTCGTGCGCGAGCTTCCCCAGGGACCGACCTCAGCGAATCCTGTGATCACGACGACTTTCTCCAGGTCAATGATGCCCCGAAGCTTGCTGAGTTCCTCGAGGGCAGAAGGAGGTTCGAGCACAGGGAAATCGTACTTAAAATTGGCACGAGGCACGACATTGATGGTTTGCAGCACTCGTTCACCTTCAACACCGTTGATAGTCTTGAAGTCGAGGGCATTGTCTCTGGCAATGGCACGACGAAGTTCGCTCTTCTCATTGAGGCCTTGGCGAATACGACCGGTGATCTCAGCGAGGTCTGGAAGGCGATCCATTCCACCATTCAGGTCAGCCCAAATTGGCTCGACTTGCGTGATGCTGAAGAGGAGGGGATGCATGAGCCCAAGGATGTTGAATGCCATCTCTTTCGCTGAAAAGGTGCGAACGCCGTAGGTTTCAAGTTCATGGGCAACAGTGTTCGTAGCATCCATCAGTCCAGTGCCTCGTGTCCACCTGCAACAGTGGAGTGAGCATACAGCGCGACAAAGCTTGGTCCAGTGTGAACTTCTCACCCAATCACAGCTCCGGCCAAACACAGATACTCCCCCCAGCTCTCAGAGCTCCAGCGTTGGAAAAGTGACTCCAAGGAGATCTTGGATTCCGAATACAGTCCGTCGTTGCCGAACAGACCGTGATTAGGGGAAAGGGGAAGGATAACCTGAGTGGGTCTTGTAACGAACTGACGCGATGCCTTCTTTGTTTTAACGGCACCGAGGATGCGGAGAAGGTTAACCAACATTATGCGATGGGCCAGCTCAGACTTGTCGTCCAGCCCATCGATCTCGCGACCATTCTCTGGAATTGCAGCGAAAGGAAGAATGTAGTCGAGATCCATTCCGAGCGTGGCGTATATGTAGTCAACGAGAGCCTCCACATCTTGTTTTGAGCCCTGATTGAAAGGAACGACCGTCAACGCAGACCCGCGCGCTCCGTAGCTTTGATAAATGGATTGGTAGTATTCAACGGTCGAGCGGCTATAACGAGAGGTTGTGATGACGACGTGCGCGCCACCGGACAAAAGACCTTTGAGGATCTCGACACCAATCGAGCCTTTCCCGACGCCTGTGAGAAGCGCGTTCTTATCCTTGAATGTTGTGCCCGCAGTTGCTATTTCGTGCAGGATGTCAAGGTAAACTCCGGTGAGGTTGCTTGAATACTCCCAGTTGCCCCCAACTTTGCGTTTGAGGTGGAGCAGTGGTACTTTATCATCGGATACCGGCGTGACAGCAGAAATCTGGGGGCGAAGGAATTGAGAGGAGGAACGACGATTTCGCATGCGTGTGCGGGTTTGCCCTGGTCCTTTCCTGAGAGATCGCACAACACCCTCGTACAAAGCTTTGATGCGGTTCTTCTGATCCTGGCTGATTCCAGGCTGCGATTTCACGACAGTCCATAGCTTGAGCACGTCCTCTTGAACTTTTTGGATATTAACAGTCGAAATGGTGTCACCGCTAGCCATTTCCTCGACGTATGCCTCCAATTTGCGAACGTTTTCACGAACAACTTCGGAATAAACGACGTCGCCTTTCGCGGTGACTTCAGTGTGGGGAGCCGTAGGGAATGTCACTGGGAAGAAAAGATTAATCACACAGAACGTGGGATGGTATGGCTGCCGTCTTACCGTCTTTGTAAACTGGAGGTTGCCCAACGACTTCCTTTGTGTTATCAATGAGTTGCTGACCGAATTGTTTCGCCAGGGTATATGTGTCGCCTTTACTTGGGTCGCAACGGTCAATATGATACTGCATGTAGATCAAGAGCTCAGGATCGGCCCGGTTGAGTAGAGCGATACAGCGAGCGGTAAGTTCTCGGTCTACAGTTGTGAGACGACCATGAATGATGTCGTAGTACATGAGCAATGCGTCTTGACGAACCCAATTCCACGAGGAGTCGAAATGGCGCGCCTTCAGTGGGTCGAAGGCGGGCTGTATCCCGTCGATGTACGTGTCGCCATGCTCTCGTGCGATCGAATCGAGTCGAGCCTGGAGCTGCGCAGACGTGGCTTTCTCCTTGTCATGTGCGATCTCGCCAGCACGAGAATCGCGGTTGAGATAACGCATGTAAAGCTCAATATGTTGAGCAGCAAAACGATCCTGTTCAGCTTTGAATTTCAAAAATTCCTCGCTGTTGATCGTGGCGCCTCCAGCTCCGCCACCACCAGCTCCGCCAGAACCACCACTGGACAAGGCTATGCCAGTGCGCTGAGCGTATGCCCCGACAACAGCGTCCAACCATGCCTTCCCCTCAGCCTCAGATGATAGACGCTTGGCAGGTTCCATAGTGGTTCCCAACAAAAGAACGCCGTCAGCACGCGAGGAACCTAAACCCCAAGTCTTGGACAGGTAACCCTTGATTGCTGAAGCATTGAATCCTCCGGGCATTTTTCCACCGATAAGGCGAGAAATGAGGCCTGAGGTGTACTTGCCGAGAGTTCCAGAATGTCCGACGCCTAGCGCTGACCCAAGTTCTTCGAGTGGAAGCTCCTCACCTTTCTCGGGAGCGGACGTAAACTCGAGTTGCAGATCACCCAGGATTTCGTTCTGCAAAGTGGACTTCCCACCAACAAGTTCCTTGATTGACTTCGTGGTAGGGACCTCCTCAACCCTCTTCTTCAGCTTCTGAGCGATGATATAAAGCAAGATGTCGGCGGCCCTGAGAGGAACGTCCTCAATGACGGCCGCAGCCTCTGTCGGAGCAGCTACAGCAACAGACGGTGGAGTAGGAACGGGTGCAGAGGGAACGACAGGAGCGGCAGGTTCGGGCTCGGTAGACTCGACGGATGGTACCTCATCCTCAAAGAGATAGTAGATCTCGCGAGCATTCTTGGCGTGACAGAGAATTGCTCGCTTGCGGCTAACAGCGTCGTCCTGAGCTTCGTACTTGGCTTTCAGGGTCCGCGTCGCCATGCCCGTCAACGTAGGCGATGGGCCAAGCTCGATCAAGCGTTCGAAGTGATACTGTGTGAACAACAGATCTTGGGTTTCAATCCAACGGACCGGCGAAGCGAACTGGTAGGAGAGCAACTCCACAAGGATAGTATAAGCCAACTTCTGGCGTTGCTCGGGAGATGCCCAGCTTTCCTGATCCCATTTTTTGAGGACCTTGTCAAGGCGGGGCGATGATGTTTGATCGCAGATTAACTGCGCGTACTCTTTGGTAACAGCGAATGGTTTGGCGACCAAGTTAGGAATGTATTTTCCTACCAGCATGTCGGGATTAAGCAGGGAAGGATTGATCTTCTTGGATAAATCTGTATAAAAGTACCTCAGCGTTGCACGGTGTGAAGAAGGTCAGTAAACTCACAGGCCCTGAAGGGCATAACACCTGCCCAAAGATACCGAGAGTGGAATGGTACGTCAATACCGGGAAGAGGAATTGTCGCAAATCCGCGGTCAAGTTTGATGTATCCCTCGGACGCTTGCAGCTCCTTGGCACGCTCGAACGATTCCGAAACGATATCGCCAAGCATCTCCTTTACTTTTTCCACAGTGAAGGTTTCCGTGAGCTATACCCATTATTAACCCTGATATTTTTGAGTCGCCAGGAATAACCATACCTTCGCAATATCGATCTTCTGAATTTTTAAATAATTCAAGACATTAGTCATCGTTTGCAATGCAACCAACTCCCCCGCGCAAACATATTGTTGGCCCTGAAACCGTTCGTTGTTGATATCCACTTGCAAATTCAAGCCTGTAACTTACCTCCACGTTAAAGTTGACGATTTCGAGGAGGGATCCTGTACGGGTGGAAATAGAATCAACGACCTCACGCAGTGCGGCGTCCGTGAAAGTCCTTGAGATGCGGCTTGGATTCACAGCACACATCGCGTAATTGGAGCGATTATGGGCGTCGCGTTCGACAGCCCGCTGCATAGTGATACCGCGGTAGAATACAACGTCGACGAGCGCAGAGATATGAAGAACATCAGCGATTGAGGCGAGTGCCGAGTACTCCCCAAGGGAGTGACCAGCGAAGGCACAATCTTTCTGTACGAAGCCTTTAGCACGCATATCTTCAAATGCGGCCTTTTCGGTCACCACCAACGCGATTTGAGCGAACTGCGTAGCAAAAAGCAGGCCGTTGGGATGGCTAAAGGTGTACTTCGGGGTGCGCACGTCGATGTCGGCAAAAAGTGGGAGCGTTTTGACGTTGCCGTCCTTGTCCATCGTATCATAGCTCATATCCATGTAACGCTGGCGAATCGCCTGACCCTTGATACCACCGAAGTGAATTGTTTTCTCCTTTGGGTTATCCTTGACGATTTCAATGATCGAAAACCCGTAAACAGCAAGAAGGTGAGCATCAGCACCGTCCCAAACAGCGCGAGCAGCAGGAGAAGTGCTGTATAGATCCATGCCCATGCCGGGCTCTTGTGATCCCTGGCCGGTGAAGACATACACGGTGGTAGCTTGGGCAACTTCTGCAGTGCCCTCCAGAACCCTTTCACCTTGTTGATTGAGCGTTTCCACTTTGACAACCATATTGCCATCACGCATGCCGATGTGGCGTATCTTGACTGTTAGTTCATGCCCGGGGAGCACCATGCCGACGAATGAAACGTCATAGCTACACAAGCATGTAAGCACAACCCGACCAAGATTACGACCAACTTACGCAATAACTCGGTCAGGATTGCCTTCAGCAACAATGTTCTCCACATAGCGGCGTGTAGCAGCACTTGACCACATACCATGAGTGATGGTTCCGGGGAGGGCAGCAAAATCAGAGAAGTACGGCTTGACGTGGATAGGATTGAAATCCCCAGAAATGATGGAGTAGGGTTCATTCGACATAGGAGCTGTGAAGGCGGACGAGGTGTTGTTCGACATAATATATCCTTCGTTGGCCAGAGGCGTCAGTCGGCCTTCAGGAACACCGTGGCGCTGCAGGTAAGCCACGACTGGGTTGCCGTGGCATCCCTCTTGATTAAACTCTACAGAAGCAACCTTCTTCAGGCGCTTGAGCTGATCGCGCATGTATACATCACCGGTAACGCAAACATGGCGGTACGACATCTTGTCCTTGAAGCTGACTTGCGACTGTATACGGAACACGAGAGTCATGCCAGCCTTAGGAGGAATCGTCTCATCTTCCCATGAAAGCCATTCCTTGGACCGAACTACACCGACAGCAGCGTCGTTCGCTAACTGAACGACATAGTCGGGCTCGTCCACAGTCTCGAAAGTGTTCTGGTAGTCGTCGAAGCGTCCACGGTAAAGGAAAGATGAAACAACCTCAATGATAGGCTGACCATCACGGAATACGTGACCTTTGACCTGAACGACCTTGCCAGCATCCGTGTTTTTGACAGACGCGATGCGAGCGTCAGCAATGCACGCGTCACCCGCCCTCAAGGGCTTGGCACCAGGAACCAGACGAAAACCGTTCGAGAGATGGACGAGCTTCAATAGATCGCCGTCGATCGCATCAGGGAAGACAGATCTCATGATAGCCTAGTAGAAGATTATTTGCATATTATCGCAGTGACATTCAAGGATCCTTACCTGCCAGCCAGTCACAATGGCAAAATCCATCGGGGCTTTGACGATTTCAGTACGGGCAGTCTTGAATGCCTCATTCTGATTCCCAACGACATTGCAAAAAGTTTCGACATCGTTAGCAGATATTACAACTTCCGGACCAATGAACGTTTCGCGGATGCCAATCTCTGGACGCGACTGGTCATCTCCGAACCACAACTGCCAGTAGAAGTCTTTAATGCGACCATTGCGACCCTCGGAAACTTCGTGGATTGGCATAGAGCCCATTGTTGGGACATATTTGAATTGGAAAGATAGAGGAACCGAGGCATCCTGGCGATCCTCGAAGAACGTCACGTCAATCAAGTTGGAGGATGATGTATAGGTGATCTCGACAGCTTTGAAGTCGGGTTTGTGAGAACCGTGAGAACGTCCTGCGCCATAAACTGTTACTGAAGTCGGAGACCTGCCATCAATATCCACCACAACGCGCTGTCTACGCCGCGGGGCTAGGGCTCGACGAAGCGGATTATCGACGTATGATCGACCTTGACAGATTGTCTTGGACACCAGCAGAGCTTTAAGCCAATTTAACTCCGAGCCAGAAATTGCCTCAAACCATTCCGAGGTTTCCGGGACGGCGTCACCAACTTCGTAGGTGAGGGATCTAGAGGTTTCTTTACATTTAACCTCGTCCGGGATATCCACATCTTCGGCCTCGGGAGCGAGGTAGTCGACCGTGGGGACCTTGGAAGCATCACCCCCATACGAGCGCTCTAGAAGCTTTCCCACAAGCTTGCTAGTGACGTTGCCCAAGAGTTCGCTAATAGGTTCATCCTTTACAGTCGAACGTTTGGCAGCGACAGGACCCTGCAAAATACACACACGCTGGGGATCTCGGTCGAACACAGCTTCGATATCCTCCGCAGCCCATAGAGAGTCCTGTGGTAGTTACAATTAGACATTGAGGCTCGTCAATCTCCTGCAATGCTAACCTTTTTGAACCAGACTTCAAAATTGGCATCAAGAATAGGGATGAACGGCGCTGGTTTCTGCCCAGGACGCTGAGAGATGGTGAGGAAATAGGCACGATCCTCCGCGGCGAGAAGTTGGCGGGTGGCATCCGAGTACTTCGTGAAGAACGCATCAACGAAAGGACAAGGATTGTCAAGCTCTTTGAAGCTTTGCAAGATACTAAGTTTGGGACCGCCATCAACGCCTGCGAAGCGCTCCTCCACCCGCCTCAGCCAATCACCAGTCAAGTTGCGCAAACTGACATCAATCCAGCGGTCTTGGTGAGCAACGTATGTAAGGCGGATCATCCGGAGCGTGACCTCTTCATAGGTCATATCGTCAAGGTCCAGGGCAACACTACCATCTTTCTTCCATCCAAACCACGGTTTCGCGAAATCCTTGTTTAACTTGGCGATTATCTCAGCTTTGCGTTCAGCCAACCACGCAGCACGCTTCTCCTTCGGCAAATTGAAGACAGTGTCGTCGAACTCTTTCCATAGTTTGACTGCACGAGTGGCGATCTTGTGGATAGGTTCGCCCAGCTCCGAGCGGACAGTAAGGATACCGCCAGTTGGTTTGACATACGTGTTCTCCCAATCCTTATCGTCAACACCAGCAGCAGCAATGATCAGATCCTTGACAGAGGAACTCGTGTGTGCTTCCCTGGCCACCATGACGCGGCTAGCGAATAAGAAACCGTCGAATGGCATAGGTTGCGAGTCGTAAAGGTCCTTCGACCAATCACCAGTAAGGTAAGGCCAGAGATCCTCAGCCCCGCCGAAACCGGAGCCACCAACAAGGATGAGGTTATCGTGCTGACGGACAGAGCTATATGTCTTCAGGATAGGCATATGAAAATCTTCGTACGAGTGGTGTCCTCCGGCACGACCACCCGTCCACTGGAGAACGATCGGAAAATCGGGGTTGGCAGCGGCGATGTTCACAACTTGACGAATACCTTCCACAGACCCTGGCTTGAAAGAAATATGTTTAATACCCGCGCTGCGGAGACCATCAATTATTTCAGCTGCCTTCTCAGTGCTGGGAATACCAGCCGCGACGCAGAATCCTTCAACAGGCAAACCCTCGCGGCGCATCTCCAGCCACAAAGGGAACTGGAAACCAAACTGGCGGGGATTGATATAGAGAGAGTTCAAAGTGAGACCGACACCAGGGGGGATCTTGGATTGTATCTCCGTGACTTTCGCACGAAGTGCTGCCGGGTTGTAGTGACCACCACCTGCAAGCTCGACGTGATAGCCGGAAGAAAGAATCGCGGATACGAAGCCGGCCTTGACTGTGGTAGGCGTCATACCCGCGACCATAATCGGAGCTTTGCCCAACAGCCGAGAGAAAGGCGTATCCAAATGGATCTTTCCATCGCTATCAAGACATCAATCAACATATCACAACCGACTATAGGGTGATCTTTTACCTTGTCTTGACCAGCCTTGGCGCGTACTTCTTGCTCCACCATTCCTCGTACTGAACGTCCTCTGTGTCAAACAACTCTGCCTCTCCGCGACCCTTGTCACCGAGTATAATAACACGGATTCCACGACCATCAAGATTACGGGCGGTAAGAGGTCCAATGCCATTCAAGCCGCCTGGCCCAAAGTCGATTACATGAGTCGCAGATTCAGGAAACGCCGTTGCGAGATCCCAATGAATGGGTGATGTGAAGATCTGGTCACATAATGACCGAGTGATCGAAGTCACATTCTTGCGCATGTCAGAACCTTCGAGGCGCTTAGCGAGAGTAAAATACAAATATACAAACAGGTGCTCACCATCCTCAGTGTTGAAGACCGGAATCCCAAGCTCATCAGCGACCCATAGTTCTTCACCGCCTAAATCCTCGCTACATAGCTTTTCCGTGGCACTTGCCAAGTAAGAGCTGTGGTAAGGCGCATTGACAACCAAGAAACGGACACCAAAGGCAGGCTTCCTTTGCGAGTAAGGCATTTTGCTTTGGTCCTGGCCACCGGGCGCTCGGATCTTCCTTAAATTCGTCACTAAACCATACAGCGCACGCGGAGGTCCCGTGACCACAAAGTTCCTTGGTCCATTGTAGAGAGAAACCGCTAACTGAGAGTTCATGGGTAGGTGCTTATTTGTGGCCTCGATATGTGGACGTAACGCGGAGAGTGCAAGACCATTGATCGACAGCATGGGTGAGGGCTGGCCCTCACCACCCTCCATAGCGTCTTGAACGATACCAGGCTCCAGTGCCAACACAGGAAACGCTTCTTGACCTCGCATGCCGCAGAAGAATAGCCAGCGAACAGCCTTCTTTGCATTCACATCAAAAGACTCGTAAGACGTCGAGGCAGATATGGCGATGGCAGATACAACACCCTGCGAATGGCCGGTCGCACCAGCGATGTGATCACGAAGTTGACCAGGGGTGAGATCCGAGACGCGGCAAACGACCAAGTATTGAATGAGCTGTGTCAGGCCAATGAGAGGAAGCGATATGGGAATTGATGCAAAGTACGCGACGGGTGGACGACGTGCTGCCCCAGAGAGCCACGATGAAACATCCATGCCGTAATTATAGAAACTTGATGCCCGACGCGCGGCGACGAGCGGGGCAAGTATCTCGTTTGTGATTGCCGTGATTAGGGGCGAAACATACGGCTTATAGGCGTCGTAAAGTGCTTGGAGCTCGTCAAAGTAGACCTCGTTGGTTCCTTGCCCACCAAAGAGCGCATACATGGAGGCTTCTCCCTCGGAGGAAGCAGAGAAAAGAGCAGATGGGGGTGGCTTGGGAAGATCAGCAACTTTGTGTTGCTCCAGGGCCGCCCGCGCGGTGAAGAAGGCTGCTAGCACCGGGGCGCGGACGTCGGCATCGAATGGCTTCACGAACGAGAAGATATCCATGTCGGAGAGGTACGAAGAAACGAAGTGCGTAAAGACGTGCAAGAGGAAGGACGTAAGCGCTTTCGTGGATTGCGAATCAGCGAATAATCTTTGTGTGACAAAAGACAAAAAGCGTGCAAGTAAGTTGACCTCAGGTTGAAGATCGACTTGACGTTCTGCGCTGGTGTCTACGGTATCAATTTGCTTCTGGGCATGCGCAAAGTCATCCCTAAGGATTTCGGCGGCGATCCACACGTCACTGTTGGTAGAGACAGGGATCGAAACCTGTAGTAATGTGTAATAAGACGTGAGCAACTACAAACGATCAGAGATGTACACGCGTACTCTAATATTTGCAACGGCGAGGACCAAAGGACGCGTTGTGATGGCAGACTCTCGGACTGCCTCGCCATTCTCTGTAGACATTTTGGAAGGCGCTATGGATGACGAGCAAAGCTGCGAGAAGGGCGTCGGAGAAGGAGACGGATGAAGACGGGGGTATAAAGACAAGATCAAGCGCAGCTCAGGAGGGCTTTATATGCACCCCAGTCCCAAATTTTTGGTTTGGCGTATACCGCGTTGCTTCCCCAAAAAACATTAGGTCACGTGTATTACGTATCACAACACGCGTCTCAGTCTTGATCCAACATGTCAGGTCAGATTGGAGTGCAGCGTGGTCGCTCAGAGATGTCTCGCTACCTTTTCATTGGAGAAGGGCTCATTGAAGCGTGCGTGCGCCGAGGAATTTCCCATCGGATGCCTCATGACAATGGGATAATCTGCACGCCCCAACTTGAACCTGGCCTTCCGTCTTTTCCAACGGCGATTAGGGTCATCGATACCAATCGCGGTCATCATGGACAACCTCATCAGCGGCGTGATCGAACGCATGTCTCTCCAGCGTGTCTCTGGTTTGCCATGCAACCTGAAATGCACGGGACGATCTTTCGGTGACCTTGCCCGCCGGATTGCCTCCGAAACATCGACTTTAGCCTTGTCGACCTGCAGTTGGATGAACACGGTGTGATCGAGTATGTGCACGTGTCGGAGTGGTATCATGTACGCACTACGTAGGCTGTTGATTCGCGTCACATGGACCGACGAGTCTACTGTCAGGGTCCAGGGTATCTGCTTCACAGAACCACTCACACTCACAGGGGTTATTTTTACCTTAACCGACTGAGCGGCGCCACTTCTCCCACTTCATCCATGGTACCAGACACGCCCCCTTCGATATCCTCGATACGCACCACAAAGGTTCGGTTTCATCATGATCTGAAAATTCCTTTTGTTTTGGCTCACGTCCTATAGCGAAAACTCGAAGACGCAATTCGTACTCTGGATGGAGCTGTGGTATCCCCTTCGGTAACCATCGAGAGACCAACACCGTCAAAACGACCCCACCTTACTCGCTCGGTATACTCTACGTTGGCAAAGTTAGAAGGAACATCGAAGGAACGTTCGCGGCCTTCATCCAAGTTGGTTTTTTTGGCGTCATAAACAATCACATCTCTGAAACGCTACCACGCTTTCCAGTAGCTCAACCGTAGTGGACGTCTCTAAGAGCGTCCCCCGCCTTACTGCAATTCTTGCGCGATCTGCATCGCAGTCCAAACATGTTCCTCCACTGGCCCCTCCTGTTCACCCCGCATCTGAATACAGACCTTCTTCCACGGAGTCCTTCCTCTCTCGCCTCGCTACGTACAAAATGACTACATATGCCAACAAACCACCGCAAATCGATGCCGTAGCTGCGGCGAGGTGTGGCTGGACCAACGAAGGGAAGGACAGGCTTGTCTGTGGTATGTGTGACGTGTCTTGGGTACTCGCTGGACGTGAGGGTATGAACAAAGATGCCGGTAAGAAGCTAGAATTAACGTATGGCAATCCATTAAGATTTTCGCCTTTAGCTAGCGCATTGGTCGAGAGGCAACGCGGATGTCTGGTGGAAATGCACAAGGAGGGATGTCCTTGGAAAGCTAGACAGTGCGAGTGTTAGCAACATCTATTACCGATCTAGCACGGGATTCTCACATTTACGCGTTTCCAGCCTCGGTCTACCGGGTACCTCTCCAGGCGCCTACTGCAATGGTTCACGAACTGCGAGCTACAGCACTATCACTCGAACCCATCCTCTCTAATGTGGCGATTAAGCATCCCCTTGTACGCTTATTTCTCTTCCTCCTCGGCTGCTTCTTGACTAAGACGCCTAGACGCCGCCACAACTGAGTTTCCTACGTTCCATATTTTCTGTAGTGGAATCTGAAAGATCGGTATCAGAACTCGATTCCACCACGGAGGTTGATGAGACTGTTCACCCAGTAGTTCTCTCGGACACTGCTATTGTTGTTGCGCTCTTTGGGTGGGTCCCAGCGCCAGCCGCCGCTCTCCGTCGCACAGCTTCTTTGTCTTCGCGCATCCCGTCATCTGGTTCTTCTGCTTCCATGCCTCCGACACCAGTACTTGCGCGCACGACCTCGATCTCCAGCCACTTGCGGGAGCGGGCATCGGCGCGAATGAGTATCTCCCAGTTTAGCTTGTCGCCTGGTCGCATCAGAGTTTCCCCGTCTACGAAAAATCCGCGTCCCAGTACTGGTCCCACCATTGCTTTTTCCCAAGATGCCACACTCGTTTATTGCGTGCTCTGTCAGCGGCGGGTGGGGCTTTGGGGATATGCCGGAAGCGAGGCAACAATATCAATGGCACTGAATGCGGGCTTTGCGTCGTCTCGGGAGCAGCAAAAAGAGTTTGACTTGGTAAAGGAACACCGATCCTACTGTCCTTATGTCGTCCATTCGTCGCTAGTTCCAACCTTCTCGCCTGTGTCGGACTCGCTCGGGAGCGCGAGGGAAGGGTGGTGAGCAGTACTGGCTGTT
>JBBPSZ010000048.1:0-21577 GCA_038093835.1 Strobilomyces confusus
CATTTTGAGAGAAAGAAGCCTACTAACCGATATCACCCGTTAGATCTCATATTCGAGTGACATAAGGAAGAACACCCACACAATTGAGCCGACCTAGTTAGTCCGCCAACCGTGGTCAGGTAGATTTACGGGGTATGCTCCCCCGTCTCCGGGGGCGGAGATGGCGTGGCCCCGTGGCGACTCAGGGGGTGGCCTGTCGTCGTGGTCAGGCAGCCCTGGGTGTTTTCCCACGGGTCGTGGGAGGTGGTCAGGCGGCCCTGGGTGTTTTCCCACAGGTCGTGGGAGGATGTCGTGAACCCCTGGATACGAGACGTGATCGAAAAGATGAGCTGAGGAGAACGATACGTCCATGTCAGGGGTGAAATTGTAACGCCATTCAGTCTCCGTTCACCCACACCGTCGTGTGTCGTCATATGACGAGCTCATCCACCCATCCAGATCCCCAGTCGTTCTTCACCATCCCACCCCGACGGCCCACCGTTCCTTTAGAGACTTCCTTCCTAAGACGACGAAGGACTGGAGGTCACTTTGGGATTTCCAAAAGGAAGAGGGGTCGCTTCAGGGATCTTCTAGGCAAACGAAGACAAGGATACTACATAGGGATGTCCTAGCGGGTCAAGGTCAAGGGGGCTTCACGAGGGGGAAGCAAGCAACAGATTGTAGCTTCAAGGGTAGGTCTAGCAGTCTCAAACTCCAACGTGACGAGCTGTCATTGGATTACATTCTCAGTGGCCTAACTAACTACACAACTGACGGAGACAATTAAAAAATTGCTTGTTCCAGCAGTGGTCATCGAATGAACAGGGGATCGAATGTGAGACAACGGGATCACCCCCCTCCAATGTGTTCGCCGTTATGCCTTGTCGCTGCATCTCATCGTATCTTATCTAATCTCATCTTATCTCTTGGATCATATCTTATCCAGGGGTTCATCTTATCTTCCAGCCCCCCTGGTCCACCATCCTTTCAATCAGCGCATGGCTGCCCCTCTTTCTCCATGTCACATCGCCATGTACCATGCTTCCTCCACACAATGTTTCACTTCCGTTTCACCACCCACCACCGCACGGCGATGCATGCATCCCTTCCATTTGATGGACACGCTTCAAATATGTAATATTCCCAGGGTATGAATATAATGAGCTCCAGAGGACGACGACTGGCATTCCCCAGTCTAGTTCACTTGAGTATTAGCCTCCCAGCCTAGATTCCCATCCTCCCTCCTCCTCTGGTTGACAAGTTGGTAACCTGAAGCTTACAAAGGCATAGGGGTTGTATCAGTCGCATGCTTCAGAACGTGCAGCCCGGGCATCAGTCGTGTGTCCCGGCAGGAGGGTTCAACAACCGTGGAAACGCTGTGCATATGTGAGGAATTCATCAGTACCTAGTATGCAGAAAACAAGTCCAAGTTGAGCCATGAATGTGGCCTTTCGAAGACAGAAATGATTAATAATTATTGAAGGATAGATGAATGTGCACCACCAAGACCCCGAGAAGGCCAATCACTCTCAGAACCCAGGACTGAAAATAGCACTTATCCATAGAGCCTGTGAGGGTGCACCAGAGATGGTGGGAAAATATTCATTGTCTGAGCAGGTTCGATGTTCTGAGGGTCATGAATAATAGTGTTTTAAAGTCCAGTCCGCAACTGTTTCAAAAAGACTAGCAACTGGACTAGACTGGACTCGTTGCACAACTGCTGCAGTTGCGGTTGCCCCCATTTGCTGACCTGACCAGTTGCAGTTGCCAATGATTTTGAATACCATGAAGGACCGGTTTAAACCAGTTGTAAACCAGTCCCATCCGGTGAACGGCCAAGCCACACTACCATATTAGGGATGCTTCCCCTATTTTTTCAATATTTTTCCATATTTGTCTGAATTTAATTTGGCCCATATCCATGTAAATGATGTTTTACATCTCGACGATGCGCGATCCGATCTAAGTGGTCGGAGCTCTGAAAACTGGTTGCAAACAGTCCAGTTGCCATGTATGGCGTGTTTGCACCGGTTTTTTTCGGTCCAGTTGCTGGTTGCCATTGTCGAGAGTATGCCTGGACGGCAGTACCCGAGGGAGAAGTACACTCTGTGCTACTTACCTGTGGAATAGCTGGTGAGGCTGGTGCGAACGGTGGTGGTAGTTCAGGTTCAAAGAACTATGTATATTATAACTCAGACTCAGCTGAATTCTATATATGGACAGGGTGTGAAGTTATTACTATAACGAGGAGTCTACACTACAACTACGCTATGTTTCAACACACCCCCTGGCTAAAAGTGCCATAGCTACTTTAGAGCATAAAAGGAGCATTCACACAGGCAATCTACCTGTGATCGGTATTCACAGAATTTGACGAATCTGAGGTTCTTGGTAAACATGTCCGCCGGATTTTCATTTCCAGGGATGAAGAACAGCTCGATTGGCTTAAAAAGCATGACCGCATTGCGTACATAATGGTACTTTTATTGCAATGTGCTTGGACCATTTTTTGGTGACTGGATTTTGCGCAATGAAGAGCGACCCTTGATTGTCACCACAGATGGGAATGTTGCTGAGTAGAAAGCCCAGTTCCTCCATCATCTGCTTGATCCATATGGCCTGGCAAGAGCAATCGCTCAGGGCCATGTACTCCGCTTCTGTAGAGGGATAATGGGGTGGATTTCTGCAGGTGTGAGTTCCATAGGAAAACACCTTTCGCAAGTTTCAGGTAAAAACCTGTCTGCAAGTGACCGGTGACATTATCCTGACCCCAGTCAGAGTCAGTGCAGGATGCGAGACCCGCTTGTTTTAAGCCATAAGTGGCGCGGAGGAGCCTCAGAACTCTGCCTCAAGAAACCCTCAGGAAACTCCATATAGAGTTCCTCTTCCAGTTTGCCATACAAGTAGGTGGAGCGGACGTCAAGACCGGTAAGATACCAGTTCTCAAGAGCAGAGAGGGTGAGCATATAACACACCGTCTCGAACCGCACGACTGGGGAGAAGATCTGATCCAAGTCAAGACCTTGGTGAAATCCTTGGCCACCAAACGGGCTCGTTTGCGTCCCCTGTATTTGACGTCGAAGACCCATCGGTTTTTAATGACCCTGTGGCCAACCAGACGGTCGACGACTTTCCAGTCCTCTCAGTCCTTCATCATCTTGAGCTCTTTGTGGCAGGCTTCTATCCATGGCTTCCGCTCATCAGAAGGAAGTTTTTTAATGTCCCTGAAGGTCCATTCACAGTAGTTGATGCTGGTGAAGTGGTCTTCCAGTGGAATGGCACGACTGCACAGGTACGAGACCAAAGTGTCTCCCCCTTCCTGGGTGAGGTGTTCCACATCATTCTCTGAAGGAGTCGGGGAGTGGGGGCGTGACGCTCACCGTAAATGTTAGAGCGACACAGTGGCGGAGGAGGGACCTGGGGACGTCCAGTTGCAGTTGCCAATGATTTTGAATACCATGAAGGACCGGTTTGAATGGGTTGTAAACCAGTGTCGCAACTGGTGTACAGCCAAGCCATGATTTTGAATACCATGAAGGACCGGTTTGAACCAGTTGTAAACCGGTCCCATCTGGTGAACAGCCAAGCCACACTACCATATTAGGGATGCTTCCCCTATTTTTTCCATATTTGTCTGAATTTAATTTGGCCATATCCATGTAAATGATGTTTTACATCTCGACGATGCGTGATTAAGTGGTCGGAGCTCTGAAAACTGGTTGCAAACAGTCCAGTTGCCATGTATGGCGTGTTTGCACCGGTTTTTTTTTTGGTCCAGTTGCTGGTTGCCATTGTCGAGAGTATGCCTGGACGGCGGTACCCGAGGGAGAAGTACACTCTGTGCTACTTACCTGTGGAATAGCTGGTGAGGCTGGTGCGAACGGTGGTGGTAGTTCAGGTTCAAAGAACTATATTATAACTCAAACTCAGCTGAATTCTATTATATGGACAGGGTGTGAAGTTATTACTATAACGAGGAGTCTACACTACAACTATGCTATGTGTCAACAACACACCCCCCTGGCTAAAAGTGCCATAGCTACTTTAGAGCGTAAAAGGAGCATTCGCACAGGCAATCTACGCTGGGGAGTTCAATCTAAATTATAATTCAGACTCAGCTGAATTCTATATATGGACAGGGTGTGAAGTTATTACTATAAGGAGGAGTCTACACTACAATTACACTACATTTCAGCAGCCATGCTCCAGGATCATGTTAGGACCAGTTTTGGTCCAGCTGCCTCATTTTGGGGTCGAAAAACTGGACTGAACCAGACTTTTAACCACTAACATTGATCGCTGAAGGATGGCTCATTATATATATGGACGATCTCCTCATCACCTCTTCTGACCATGAAGGATGTACCAAACATGTCCTTCAATGCATGCAGGAACTCGACCTGCACTTAAAACTCAAGAAGTGTACCTTTGCCGCTTCCGAGGTAGAATACCTTGGAATGATCATCAAACCAGGACAGCTTGCTACGGACCCCATCAAGCTCGACAGCATCGCCTCCTGGCCTGTCCCCTCCAAGGTTAAAGATGTCTGTTCCTTTCTAGGATTTGCAAACTTCTACCCATTAATTTCTCCCTGACTACTCCACGGTCGCTCGTTCCCTCATTAACCTTACCAAGAAAAACCTCACCTGGAGTTGGACAGATGCTTGCCAGCAGTCCTTTGAGTCCTTGAAGTCCCCATTTCTCACCAAGCCATTCCTTCACCTTCCTGATACCTTCTGACCTTTCACCAACACCACGGACCCCTCCAAGTATGCTTCCTCCTTCCAGACCAACTCGAACAGCAACTGGCATCCCTGCTCCTACCTTTTCCAGTCATTCAAACGCTATGGAAAGAAACTATAACATCTATGACCGAGAACTCCTTGTGGTCATCTATGCCCTAAAATCCTGGTGACACTACCTCCAAGGGTCGTCCTTTCCTGTAACAGGTCTTCACTGACCACGAAAACCAGGTACTTCTGTCAAGTACAGAACCTCAACCAATGACAAGCTCGTTGGCTTCTAGATCTCTTGGATTTCAATCTAAAAATGATCCATGTCCCCAGGAAACTCCTTGCTGGCCCCGATGCCCTCTCCCACTGCCCTGATCTCCTCCCTGCAGAAGATTTAGACAATGAGGGCACTGTTCTCTTCCCTGATTCCATGTTCATCTGTCTCATCAACGCAACCATGCATAAACACATCATCACCACCTCCGCCGACAACCCAATGATGCTCAAGTCCCTCCAGGCCATTGATGAGGACATCCCCCTCGCATTCTGCTCCCATCTCTCTGATTGGCAGCAGATCGACAGAGTCCTTACTTATTAGGATCACGTCTATGTCCCCAATAATGACTCCCTCCAGAAAATTCATCCTCCAGCCCTGCCATGATCACGAAACTGCCGGTCACCCTGGCTACCTCAAGACCTGCCAGCTCGTCACCACTGAGTTCTGGTGGCCTGGCCTTGCCCAATATGTCCATCGCTATGTCGCAGGATGTTCTGTCTGTGCCAGCAGAACAAAATGAACACCCACCCTACTGTTTCCCCTCTCTCTCCCATTCCCTCCTCCACATCCCGACCCTTCCAGCAGATCTTCTGCGATCTGATCACCAACCTTCAGGTTTCCTCTGGTTTTGATTCCCTCCTGGTTGTGGTCGACCATGGGCTTACTAAGGGGGTGATTCTTTGCCCCTACCAAGAAAACCATCACTGCCGAGGGAATTACCACCCTCTTTTTTCACAAAGTTTACCTGTAATTTGGACTTTACAATAAAATCATCTCTGATGGTGGTCCCAAATTCACCTCCGCATTTGCTCATGACCTTGGTCACCTCATGAAATACGACCTCTCCCTCTCTACCATCTATCACCCTCAGACCAACAGTGAAACAGAACAAGTCAATCAGAAGGTTGAAATGTATCTTTGGATCTTCTGTGGAAATAGCCCATCCACCTGGGCTGATTCTATTTCCCACGCAGAATTCACGCATAACCACCGACCCCACTCTGTCACTAGTCAATCTCTATTCTATCTCATGATGGAATATGAACCCCATGCCCTTCCTTCCCTCCTCATTGAAACCCGCATTAAAAACCTCTCTACTACACGAGATGAAGTGTTATGGTTGGCCTGGGTAGGGACAATTGCAAACCTAGTTGGTCGATGAAGGTCAAGAGGAGTCCTCCTAGGGATTTCCTAGACAATAAGGAAGAGTCCTGGCAGGGATTTCCTGAGGCGAGGATGAGGAGTTACCTTGGGATTTTTGTGTGTCACAATGGTTTATATATGAGGGAAAGCGGCGCACAGACCAAGCCAAGAAAGGTAAGTAAAAGGTGGTATGACCTTGGTTGACCAATGGCAAAAGAAGAACAAGGAGAAGGGACGTGTCAGCATCTTACTAAGCATAGAACATTGTGGAATGTGTTGGAACATTCGTAAGAAAGGAGAAGCAAAAAAAGATGTGAGGCCGGGGTTGAACCAGCAACTAAACAAAGTATAGGAGTGGAGAAAAGAAAGCGGCAAACCGTAACATTACCCTCTTAGTAGAATCAAGTCCACAAGGCAGAATCAAATTGAGATCCAGAATAGGTGTTATCCAGAGATCCAGTGATGTTGCCCCAGGCAACTTCATCATACACATCATTGGGATAATCCTCAGGATCATTGTAAGGGTCACGCACCAGGTGGGTAGTGCGATGAGTAGGGGCACGGCGTCGGCGAGGACAGGAAGGACGGGAGGAGACTGCTGAGGAGGAGGTGGTGGTGTTGTTCAACTGAGAGGCAGGAAGCCAGGCAGGGTGCTGACTGTGGTGGAGGGGACAGGTGGATTGGGGATGGCCTGGAGCCCAGTGGGAGCAGAACGGGCATTGGTAGTGGGGGCAGTCAGGGCGTAGATGGCCTAGAGTTCCAACATGCATCAGGGTAGTGAGGGTCATCAGAGGAGAGGGGAGTATACCCCCGGTTGCATTTGAGATTGTTGAGTGTGGCAGCCATTTCATTGGTAAATTTGAGATAGGAGTAGGTCGACGTGGAGGATGAGGTGCGAGTGGAGTGAACAGGGTTTGGACCATTTCGAGAAGAGGCAAGTTCTCGAAGATACCAGTCTATGGCTGGGAAGCCGAGCTGCATGGAAATAAGGTGGAGGCCACCGCTGAGATGGCTTTGGATGGTGTTGAGGAACTTTGAGTAGCGAGTGGCGAGGGGGGAGTCCTCATGGGAAAGGCGGGCACTGATGAGGCAGAGGCATTCACATTGAAGGTGGGCTTTGTACAGCCAAAGGAGGGGGGAGCCCATGTTGAGGAAGAATCCAAAGAGGACACATGAAGTGGGAGTCAAGGAGGATCCTCTCAAAGATCCGACAGGTTTCCTCAGTAGGGAAGTCATCAACGAGGCAGTGAGCATAGATGGGGACATTGATGGAGATGATGGGAGGAAGGGGGTGAGTGCCCCAGCCTGGGGAGGCTTGCGTGGACGAGGGTTCTACAAGGGTCTGTGATGGCACAGAGGAAGAAGGGAGAGAAGAGGAAGAAGAAAAACCAGTATTATGAGAAGAAGGAGTGCGCGTAGGGCACATATGGGCAGAATGGGAAGTGTAGGTAATAGCCATGCTGGAGACAAGAGAGACTGTTTTTAAGTTTCAATGAGGGCGGGAGTTTGTGTTTTTGGAAGAAGGAGCAAAGGAAGAGGGAGTGAAGTGGGAAGGGTGAAGTTTTTTATAGGGGTTGAGGGTGGACTGGGAATGTTTGAGGTTCTGCTCGGGTTCCCAGGAATCTTCTTCAGCCAAGTATCCCTTTCATCAGATCAGGAAGGAGTGGGATTGAGGTCTGTAATGTTTTAATATCCGCTCTATTTTATATTCTTCTTCACCTGTAATAAGGTCAGGAGGTGGCGCAGGGAAGTTCTTGCCATGAACAGAGTTTTCTTTGTATGGGGTTAGAAGGGAAGCATGGAATGTATTGTGGATTTTCCATATTGAAGGGAGTCAGAGTTGATAGACGATAGGGGATAGTGTCTTGATGATAGTGAAGGGTTCTTTACATTTCTGGGTGAACTTTGGATTGATGATGTGTCGCTTGAGGTTTCATGCCTCAAGCCACACTTTGTCACCTTTCTGGAAAGGAGAGAAGTTCTGCTTGTTGCGGGAGGCCATGACTTGGCAAGCAAGTTCATGGGCAGGGAGGACCTCGTCATGGGCTGTGGGGAGGGATTTCAGACAGGATTCAACAGTGGGAATGTTAGTTTCAGCAATGACTGAGGGAAGGGCAGGGGGTTCATAGCCCATCATGAGGAAGAGTGGGGATTTGCTGGTGATGGAGTGAGGGCAATGATTGTGGGTGAATTCGGTGTGGGAGATTAATTCTGCCCAGGAAGCGGGATTATTTCCACAGAAGATTTGAAGGAAGGTTTCAACTTCTTGATTAACATGTTCTGTCTCACCATCAGACTGTGGATGGTAGGTGGTGGAGTGGGAAAGGTCGTAGTTCAAGATCCTTCCGAGTTCTTTGGAAAGGCCAAGGTGAACTGGGGACCTCAGTTGAAGATGATTTTGTTGTAAAGGCTGTAACGAAGGAAGACCTTATGGAAAAAGAGGTTGGCAACCCCTTTGGCGGTGATGGTTGTCTTGGTGGGGCAGAGAATTACCCCCTTAGTAAGCCCGTGGTCGACCATGACCAACAGGAAATCGAAGCCGGCAGGTTGCACCTCTCATATATGCGAGGCATTAGACAGGTGGACAGCCTAGATGGGGGGGGTGAGGCTTTGAGGTGAAAGGGAATGGCCTAGTAGGGAAAGTGGCCATTTTATATGTAGAACTCGAGAGATTCTTTTTTTTTGTCTTCTCAAACACTGGAACTTAGTGATTACAGTCAGCTGGAAGCTGGCCTGGTTGATCAGCATACACTTGGCATGGTCAGAGCTACAACTAAACTTGAATCTTAGGGTACTATAGGATTGCGAAAATAGCCTATGTATAGCCCCAGAATTGCCTAAATGAGTGCCACTAATAGTCAACATCGTGACACCACCTTCAGGTTGGCTCGACCTGTTTTTTTTTTTTTTTTTTGGAAACCGTGTTTATTGTCCGTAAGGCGGTGCCTTTTGTTGGACAGTACGTGCGGGGTGATCTATGTATGTATGTATGTATAACGTTCGTGGAGATCAATACATTTGCTCGAGTTCCCATGACGGGGGAGCGGGGAGGTTTGCGTGGGCCTAGGCGTCGACATTAGTGTAAGTTATGGTAGAGGTATCGTGGGTGTAGACCGATATCGACTGTGAGCGCAAAGATTAATTAGGGGTGTATGATACTAGTGTGCGGGTGATTTGCGAAAGTGGTTTGTTCGCTCATGTTGGGGCGAGATGCTTGGCGGGCTTTCCTAAGAGGGGGACTGGCGGGAGTGGTTAGGTAGGCTTTTGTCTATTAGGCAGCGTCTTTCGGCGGCGTTAGGTCATGGAACATCGCTTTGAGGCGACCTGTGGCATGGATGAACGCGAGTGTTTGCTTGATGCATTTCGGCTCGGCTAGCAAGGATGCGATATTTGTCGCTTTGTGGCGTAGTTGCTGGCGGAGGAGGGCTCTAGCGTGTTCGTGATGGGGGCACTCAAGTAGGAAATGGAGGACAGTTTCACGTCGTTGAAGAGGGCATAGCGGGCAGTAGGGGGTGGCTGCTTTGCGGATGCGGTATAGGTGGGAGTTGAGTGGTACGTGGCCAGTGCGCAGTTGGAACAGGACCGCTGCGTGTCGTTTTGGAAGGCCTTCTACAAGGTCCAGGAACTTGGATGAGGGTAGGGACGGGTCGATGCATCGTGCTAGCCGGGCACGGGGAGAGGCGTCGAAGATCTTTTTACGTCGGGCCTTTTCTTTGGCGGTGAAAACTCTTTTCCTGGCCGATTTACTGCCCGGTAGCGTGCGTGGTGTGTTTCTGATGCGAAGTGGACCCGGTAGATTGGTGGGGGTGGTAAGGTCGCCCAGTGCCGCACGCTTAGCGTGTTCGTCCGCTTCCTCGTTTCCCGGAATTCCAGAGTGACCTGGGGTCCATCGGATGATGATCTCTTCGGTGGAGCTGTTATACAGCGCGAGTTTTAGGGTCTCGTGGAACGTATCCATCAGATAGTGGCCTGGTCCTGATCTGAAATTCTTGGATGCCGCGATCGCTGCCTTGTTGTCAATGCCTAGTGATACCCGCCTTACCCAGCGTTCCTCCCGGAGTAGTTGCGCCGCCAGGATCATCCCGACTTCTTCACCCTCGAAGACCGTATGTTCCTCGTCCGTGCCTAGGTGGAACCTTGCCACCCTCTTTGTTTCGCCCCTCTTCTTTAGTACCGCTGCCGCTCCTATCATACCGTTGTATCCTGATCCATCCGAGTATATGCAGATGTCGCCCTCGGCTTCAGCTCTAGTGTCTTGGAGTATTGCTTCTGCAATGTCGTCGACTAGCTCGACCTGTTCAACCTCTACGCTCTATCTTGCAGTAAAGGCCAGGATACTATTTAACTATTGCGAAAATTTGCTGACAGGCTTCTATTGAGCACACATTCCCTATTGAGCACACATTCCCTATTGAGCACACATTCCCTCGCTCGATAATGACAGACCACATAGGCAGGATGCCGTGATGAGGGACTGGTGGCAGGAGACAGGGGAACTAGGAGGGACCAAAGCAACGAGCTGACAGAGTAATGAGAGCCAAAAGTTATAGCATGAACGACAGAGATGATTGTGTTGTGGGAGTGGCACCAGCGCGCCAACAGAGGCCACGTGACAGAGAGACGAAGACTGTTGTGCCTTTGCAAGTTGCAAACAAGCAAGGTAATATCGTAGCTGTGCTAATTGTGTCTTGTTTCCATCCATGGATGTGCGTCGCATGTTGTCTACGCTCCATGTTGTAACTGCAACGCGCTCAGACAGGGCTCTAATGCACTCAATCGATCCATGCATCGCAAAGCCAAACTAAACCTAAACCTCAATGCTCCTGTCGCACCGCAACCGACACCATCACCTCTGACGAGCGCGACAGTCTTGTCCACATCACAACCCACCACGTCGAGCGAAGCAATAAACCAGGTTCCACTCGCAGAGGAGTTGACAGAGGCTGGACCGTCGGCGAGCACGCAGGATGATCCTCAGTTGGTGCCTACGACCACCGCCCCTCCTTCAAAACACAAGCTACGTCGCAGCAGGGCCGAGAACAATGGGTCCAAGTGAGCCTGCGCAGCGACAAGCAGGGCAGGGACCACCACACAGAGAATGTACGCCCCACCGCCGGCGCACCTGTCTGACCTTGGGGGCGTTGAGTTGTGCATCGAAAAGACACTGAAGCTCATGGTGATGCCCTTGTGTCACCCAGAAATATTCCTGCACACGGGGGTGCACCCGCCACACAGGGTGTTGCTGCATGGGCCGCCCGGGTGTGGCAAGACGCTGTTGGCGAACGCGATCACTGGGGTAGGTCGAGTGCTTCTGGAACAGTCGAGGAAGTGAGTGGCATTAGCAATGTCGTCAGGGTCATCGGTGGCACATTCAAGTATGAGTCTCAGGGAAAGAAGAATGTGGATGGCTTGGGCAAGATGGAGGAAGAGATCCAGAAGAGGGTGGGCGACGAGTGGAAGGAGACAAGCAAAGCTGTCGCTGGGACGAAAAGGCCTGCCGCGTATTGGCGTTGCTCTATGCTTATTTCTTTAGATCTGGGCTCCAAGGCACTGGAATGAAGTGCGCCTCCACTCAAATCCATGCCGTGCATTGGAACTTGTGTCCGACTTAGAACAAACGTCACTGCTTCTTCAGATGCCCATGCTACTCAATGCTCTATTGACCATTGTGTCTACTCGGAGCTGGCTTGCTCCGACTGTAGGTGTCAGGCGTCTCCACCCATATCTTGCACAGGTGTTGCTACCCGGCAAGGTTACCGCGCCGCAGGCCCAGCTGCCTGGATTCGACGGTACAGCTTCAAGTTCTGGAATGCAAGTTCACTCAAACATCCATACAGAATCCCTGACACATACCTTTGAATGACATGTCAACGACCTCAAGGCTATTTTCGAGCGCCATGCCAGCCTCTGCGGCATGCTTGTCTCCGCTCTCCTTCAAGTCATGTACAGATATCGCCAAGTCACTGTGTCAGTGATTGGTGAACTCCTTGTCACCCCATCGTCGACCCTGCTTTTGCTGGTCAAGTTGCACATCTAGGTGCCTGGCATGACTGCGCTGGTGCCAGTTCAAGATGCCAAGCCTGCGAGGAGAAACGACGAGATCAACGAAAAGTTTTATGGAGATGCAGAACGGCTGGAAAGCAATGATGCGGGATTTGCACATGCGCCCTACTGGCCTGGGGTGCATCTGATCGTTTGCGTGCGTACGTCCATCTGATCCTGGCCACAGCTACGCAAACCTGGTTGGTAGCTCATTCTCGCTGATGACAAGTCGAACTGGATCGTGGTCCTGCCAATCAAGATCAGCGACGTGCCTTGTTCTGACCTGTCGAATGGACGGAATTACAGGAGTTACAAGCTGCAGTTCCAGGCGCCGCCCAATGTGGGGTTGTTAAGGTGGAAGGTGTATTTCATGAGTGACACGACTGTGGGAGAGGAGACATGTCAACTGATTTCAGTGGGATTCTTTCCTGTGTGTTGAACGGATGCTGACCCGGAGACACAGCTCATGATCAATGACGTGAGCACTCTTGTGGCAGAGGAGCAGATGCCCAAGGATGAGATTTCTGGTCCAGAGGATTCGCTGGCAGGGCAGATGGCGGTGATGTGGGGTGGGCAGTTGAAGAAGGCAGGGGTGGCGACAGTGGAGAGCGACGATGAGAGCTCTATGGACAACAATTCAGACCTTTTTAACTCCTGACCAAACACACGACACGACGATGCCACCAGATGCCAAGTTCAACTCAGCCACTGCAAAGGCCACCAAAGCTGCAGGGCCACGCGCGCCCAGGTCCAAGAGCGTGCCCAAGCCCAAGTCGCCTGACTGTCTGCTCAGCCTCTCATTCGTCTTCACCAGCAAGCTCTCCTCATTTTCGCACGATGAAGCCATCGACCTCACGAAGCGCTATGGCGAGTGTGTCCCCGATCCTATGTAGACCAGCAGTGGACTGACCCTGCCTCTCGAAAAAGCCACATGACTCTCCAGCCGTCGTCCTAGGTGACAACGCCGGGCCCTCCAAGCTCACTGCCATTAAGAAACACAGGCTTCGGACGCTCGACAAGCATGAGTTTCTCCCGCTCATTGGGACACGGGTGGGCCTGGGAGTGCGGTGCTGGATGAAGAGATGCAGAAGCAGATGGAGAGGGAGAAAAAGGCGAGGGAAGTGAGGAGGGAATGGGAGGAGGCCAAGGCGAGCGCGAACAAGGGCAAGGGAATGGGAATGGCCAAGGCCACGGGGTGTGTCACATTTGGTCGGCGCGTCCAGCATTGCTGACGGTGTTTTTGGGCAACGCTGGGACGAAGCTGGACTTGGCGTCGCAGCTGTAGACGATGGGATACGTGCCTCAGACGCCCAAAGAGATCTGTGGCAACAAGGGGTGGGTGGAAAAGCTGCACACGTGGTTGCATGACTGGTCCGTCTCTGCACACATTCTTTCCGCCCTGCACTCACACCCCTCGTCTGGGTAGGTCATAGTCAGGTCTCTCTGTCTGTCTGCCATTGACAGGTGCTCGTATTGGACAACATGATACCGGATTACGCCGTTCCATTTTCTGAAGCATACGATGGGCTCAGTCCATCGCAGGGGCTTTCATAGAGGTCAGCTCGTTCTATTCAATGCCTCGTATAATCTTATATACCCATTTGGCTGCATAGGGGCATTACTGTAGGAATCCAAATCCACTTGTCTTTTCTGGTCTTATTCAGCATTATTAGGCATCGGCAACATAGGAACCCGATTGCCATTGGGCGCCCTTGTTACCTATGAGGGCCAAGAGTTGACCGTGAGCACCGGCGACTGTTGTCACTTCTTAGTATTTCATGGACAACTCTACCAGACCAAATGATGTGGGGTCCTCTGTTTTGCTACTGAAATAGGATGAAACATGACCCGTAAGCGTCAATATTATCAACAAAGCAGCGTCATCTCGAACACCGTGAAGTGTTTATATTACGCTCTTCTTGTCAGATAGAGACTACTGCAAGCATATTACTGATGGCTACGCCACATCCACGGAGACGTGCCTTCTGTCCATGTCTCTCGCATATCGTGAACATGAAATTTTTTTGCTGCTTCCCAGGTCACACGTTCAACAGGACTGTCCATGTTCTCCGAAGGTGTTTTGTGATATTGGGCAGGTGGACCAGGGTGTCAAGTTGAGTCCCACTTTGAATTCACGGGTTTGTTTTCTTATGTCTATTCCGCAGCAAGGATTGATCCGCATGTTAGAAGCAATCGAACTGACCAGACTCTCGGCGAAGACAATTCAGAAACTTATCTGGAGCCCAGTCCTCAGCGATGTTACCAGCTCGGCTTACAAGCTCTCAGTCCATAGAAGCCACTCTTGAGCAGCAGAACAATGACGGGCCCATCCATGGCTACCAGCCCTCTCACGCCATGGCCATTTCTCTCCTTCATAACCTTTTTACGAAGTCCAACATCCAGAGTTTCCTCTTCCACCGCCTCCACTTTCTCGATTATGCGCGTTTGGCAGCGAGGCTCTCCAGGAGAGCGAGAAACACCTTGGACATCATAATGCAAGATGAACGGCATCTTGGAGCTCCCGCAGACATGGTCTGGCAGGAAAGCTTTCCAAAGGATGAGTGGCTTTAGCTGCGTCGGAAGAATGCATGGCATCATCGTTCACCACGTGACGCCACAGATAAACACCACTGTACATCATGCCTACGTCAAAAGTCAACATTGGTATGGTTGTCATTCAACAGGCATCAGGTTGGGAGAGGGCTGTCGGTGTGCGGTACGATTTGGGGTCAGAAGTCAGAAGAAAGCGGGTGGACAGCCGCCAGGTGAACCTGCCAGAGTGGTTGGTTTACTGGGTTGTTCACTGGCACTGTGACTTTGCGCTGGGGTGAGGCGGACACACAGCAAGCCTGATCGGATCTAATCCACGCTCCATGAGGCATTGATCCTCGCAGTCGCAAAAATGCGTGCCCATCAGTGCTACAGTACTCTTCGAAACCTTGGGGGTTGTTCGCCGGCGTAACGGACATTCCTCATTGACTATGCATTGGGACTCAGTAAGGTCATGGCAAAGCTTGTGGAACCTGACTTTCGGACTCGAGTCCCACCCATAGCGTGGGAAAGTGAATGCCTGGTGGTACCTACTTGATTTCTGGGTCTGGGGCTTCTATGCTCTCACCGCCCAGCAGGTCCAGTCCCTACATATCCCCTCTCGCACCACCGTCCTCCCCCACGAAATGCATCCCATCCCTCTCCATCCAGCCCCGCAAGTCTTTACCTCATCAGTCAATGTCCCACTGAGCCCCCCTTGTCTACGTGCATGACGGCCCCGGTAGCCCCGGCCCTGTTAGACTAACCCTCAATCGCTGTAGCTAGAACGACGATCCTGCCGCCCTCTGCTCCTCTCACTTCTTTGCCTCCACCGCAGTCATGACTTCTTCACCCCCGACCGCCCGCTCCATCTTGGCGGCCTGCGAGCCGCCCTCTACAACCACCTCTTCGCAAAGAAACACGGCAGACAGTGGCTCCTTAACATCAAAGATACCAACACCATGCGCTGCATTCTCTGCTCGCCCACCCTCGACCTGATGCCCAGCAGACGCGCACCATCCCAGGAGCAGTCGATGGGATTCGATCCCCCCTTGCTTCGGCCAGTTTCTCTTATGACTTTGGTGAGGTCGACTCGCAGCTCTGAGCTCCCATGACACTTGACAGCTCCGAAAGGTCTCGGTCTGAACAGTCTACATGGCCCATCCTTCGCTGACGTCTCGCAAGTTGGAGTGTCTAGACCTCTATCGCCCGTACGTACGTCGGCTCTTGGAAGTACGTGCCGTTCATATCGCGACTGTTTCCCTCTCACCTTCCTCAGTCAGGTCACGCGCACAGCTGTTTCTGTTCTCCTGACAAACTCGCTGTAACAAGGGGAAGGCTGGCTCATACGGGATTGAACTCAACGTACGACAAGGCGTGCCTCGATCTCACTGAAGAAGAGGTCGCGAGATGCCTCTGCGCTGGTGAAAAGTCCATTGTCAGACTCGACTTGTGTTGTTCTCCCCTAATCATCCGTATTACTCGACCGCTTCGACAGGATCACAGACTTCCTCCGTGTGTTCCCGTACACGACATGGTGTTTGGGGATTTGCGTGATGCCCATGCCTCCCTGCCTACCAATCCGGTTTTGCTTAAGTCCGACCTGTTCCCCACTTACCACTCCGCATCCATGGTCGATCACCGCCTCTCATGTCATGCGAGGTGGGGGAAGTATCCCGTCTCTGAGCGAACCTTCCCTTACTCATTCAGTTAGGAATGGCTTCCATCTCCCGTTCGACCTTGACCTGTATTCTTGTCTTGCCCTCAAACTGCCTTAGTTCGCGCATCTCCCAATATTGCTGAACCCAGGTAGCACCAAGATTTTAAAACGCAAGGGCAATGTTGCAGTCCAGGAGTTCATAGTGTGTTGTGGCGTCATAGTCGTCGTTCTCCAGAAAAGAGGCTGGGAGCCAGAGGCATTGCTAAACTGGCTCGCCCTCGCTGGCTGGGGTCAAACGGCATGATCTCCTTCCGACTCGACCGCTGCCCGTAGCCCCGAGAGTGCAGCTGTCCTGATGCTGCCAGACCTCATCGATGAGGTGCGTCCCAAACATCTCCCTCACGATCCAACGAAATAAACTCTGGGAGGAAACAACAAGTCGATCTCACGTCCCTGACGCATCGTCGACAAGCCCTGGGGCCCGCCAAGCTCGAATACCTCAACAAACACCACCTCATGTCCAGCTTCAAGGACGACCGAGGCACGTTGCGTCACGGGTGGAGGATATGTGACCTCGTGCGAGAGGCCTTTCTGTCGAGGTGGGTGTGCAAACCTCGCGCCGTCATCCCGACTGATACTCGTTCACAGCCGACACGCGACACCGGAATGCATCACCAAGGTCCTCCACGCATTACGGGTGTGGATTGTCCTCTCCTTCCAGCTCGCACCCACTCAACGGTGGACCAAGGATGGATCACCAACGTGCCCGAGGTGCCTGACCTGGCACCCTACTTCTTCGTCAATTCGGATGCCGCGACGCCCGAGGCACAGCTCATGGGGCGATCCGTGTCGGACCTGGATGATCGTGAGGCCGACACGTCTCCATCGTCTTTCCTTTCCCCCTTCTCACCATGACCGCAGGTCTCGCATTCGACGCGACCGTTCATTGCCTCAAGGCCGAGCCGGACACGCACGCCGTTCCCCTGTTCGCGTCGCTCGTCCACGCCGCTTGCGAGGTGACCGGGCTGAAGCAGAGAGTCTTCATGACAGCGCTTCGCCACGCGTTGACCGCGATGAAGGTCCGTCGCGGCGTTCCTCCCGCCTTTCCCCTCAGTTCATCCCTCAACAAACCGGACCCGACATACTCATTTAAAACAGCGTGGCCGCACCACTGCTGAGTCTGCATCCGGATCCGGGCCGTGGAGTCGAGCGAGGTCCAATGCTTGTCGAGTTCGATTCGCACCGCAAGACACGCTATGCACACCTGCCGGGCAGGCTTCTGATTCAACTAACAGCACTCCCTTCTGTGGCAGGGGGGCCTGGCGCCAACGGCAGGAAAGGTCCATGCGGAGACACAGCCAGACAAGGTGGGTGGTCCGCGCATGGTAGGTCAGCTCATAATGATGAATTTCCCAGACATGGAATCGGCCCCCAACAAAAAAAAAACGGCGATGAGGGGCCCGCTGGCCTAGGCCCCCAATAAAAAAACGGCAACGAGGGGCCCGCTAACCTCAGCCCCCACAAAAAAACGGTGATGAGGGGCCCGCCGGCCCAGGCCCCCAATAAAAAAAGGGCGACAAGGGGCCCGCTGACCTAGGCCCCCAACAAAAAAAGGGCGACAAGGGGCCCACTAGCCTAGGCCCCCAATAAAAAAATCTTGCAGAAGAGCCTGCTAACCCAGGTCCCGAATAATATTGGTGTTATAAGTGCAAACAAAAGTTTGGGGGGTGGCCATCAAGATGTTTAGGTGAGTAGATGAGGGCAAGGGACTTCGTCAAATCACCGAACTCGACAGAGCTCTCGGAAGTCAGCTCTACACAACTTCTTTCTTATGGTTGTAATTTAGTCACTGTGGGCGGTGACGGTTGCACTGGCTCTTTTCCGCGTCGCACACTTGACGCGCTGCAGACTTGATCCCATATATGTGTGGCCGCCGAGTCGGGTTTGAGCGAAAATCCAAATTCAAGACCAGTCTCAGAGATGAAACCACTGGGTTGATATAAGGCAATTGAATGATCCAGGCGACCGCCACGGCGCGCTGTCGACCGTTGAGCAGGCTGCCTCAAGGCCCAGGACCATCACACCAACAACTTCTGGGTAATTTTGAAAGTGGAAGTTTCCAAACTGACGTCACGCTGACAGTGACCGGTCATTATACTGTGGCCCCGCCCCGCCCCATCAACTCCAGTGTAAACGCGGCGTCATAAGCGGCCGACGTAGCGACCTTCTGTGTTGAACGTTGAACTTCATCAACCATGCGTCATGTCCGTGCCCACCTCCAAGCTAGCACTGTTCATCGCTAATCCCGTCCCAGAGTACGTGCTCAGGACGCATCCCGTCCCGAAAGCAGTCCCAGGCGAGGTTTTGATCAAAGTGGAAACCGTTGTGCTCAATCCCACCAACTGTCTGTGTTGTGATACTACACAGACGCTTGTCCCAACTCTCACCTTGCTCTCGACAGGGAAACCCATTGTGTTTGGCATAACGCCACCAGGAACCGGCGCTGGTAACGATCTTCAGGAACAGTCTTTGCGCTCGGCCAAGGCTCGCATGATGTACATATCCATCGGAGACAGGGTGAGTCCAACGGCAGACACGACGGTAGACGAATGGTTCACAATCTGGCAAATCAGGTCTCTGGACGTATGCCCCCAGGTTTCGACAACAGAAACTTCACCTTTCAGCAGTACCTAGCGACACAGTCCGACCCCCTGATCAAGGTCCCCTCGAACGTGTCCTCCGAGCAAGCCGCCACACTGACGCTCACCGTCTGATCGATTTCCTGCGGAAGACGCACGTGGGCATGACGCTCCTCATGTGCGGCAGGTCCTGTGCGCCGTCGTTTCACAGCTGTCTGAGTCCCTCGTGAACGATGACGTGCCCTCCCCATCACATAGCCTGCATCGGCATGTACGCCCCCCAGCTGGCGCGCCTCACCGGGCTGCGTGTCATCGCGACCGCCTTGCCCCGCAACGCTGACCTCATCCACTCACTCAGCACCTCCAGCATCGTGGACGCCGCGGGCCTTTCGGGGGTGGACTTTGCATTCGACGGTAAGTAAATTGGCTCATGTCTCCAACCCTATTTCTCCCTCACAGAACCTTCAGCCTTGTTTCCTGCGTCAGTATGGTCACTAACCACAGCACTAAGGCTCTGTTAGAAACACGACGATCCTACAAGCCCATCAATTCTCCATCAAGGCTGTCAATTATTTCAAAACTTGGGTGGCGCAGAGATCACTCAGACTTTCCCCCTCTCCTTTATTCGCAACCAAGTATGTTTGTCTGACGATTCCTGATACTCACCTCCTCTGACCCTAACGGCATTGTAGGATGAACTGCAAGTTGTCGAGGTCCTCCACCTTCCCTTTGGTATTCAGTCTGTTGAGGTCTCGGTAACATCTACATCCTGGAACGCGACAATTCTCGATCACTACCACACTTCCATTCCGAATCCAACACTGTCTAGTCAAACATTACCTGAGCTGGAGACAGAGTGGCTGCAGCTTGCAGATGAAAAGCGCCTCAGAGAACAGAGCTTTGGCTTCCTTATGACCCACATGGACTCGCTGGTGCAATGCAAGTCTGATGACCAGCCTGAGGCTGCTTGAATGGTCAAATTCTTTGACGAATTTGTCGAAATTGGCATCGCTCGTTCGGGAACGATCGCAGAGATAGATGCGAAGCTAGCTGATGTTGGCAGTAAAATCGTGCAAGAGACTGAGCGTCTCGATACCCTTGCTAGTGACTTACCGGTCCAGGTCATGGCCATCCTCTCCCACAACAAGGAAACCCCCTTGGAAGACACCGAACTCACTGCAACGTATGGTTAGCAAATTTAGAATTCCAAGATTATTCTGCTGAAATGATTGCTTCGTCAGTTGTCAAACAAGTTTCATGGAAGCCATCCTATGACCTTCACGTTGCAATGGCTGGAAATACGCCCTCGCCAAAGGTGAACCTCGACTTTCGGTGTAAGGTCAGGCAATGGATGGGCGAAACGTTAGATTGGCGCTGACAACTGCGGACCAGGTGTCGCAGTCGATCCAACTTCCCGAGCCCAAGAAGATCAACATCAGTCTTGGTCAGACTACTCATTATAGTGGTGGATCATCTTTCGGGGCACCAACAGGGGCACTCGGACAATCGGCGGTAACATTTGGACAACCGGGCAAAGGAGTCCTGTCTATGGAACATTCCGCCGTCCAAATGCTCACACATGCTGCCACCACGGCTCTGTCGACTCGGGCTCAGGTTGCAGAGATTGCCGAAGTGGATACTTCATCCCAAAACTGTCTCTCAGCTCATCTCTCACGTATGTGCTGTCCATCATACTATGTTTATCGAAACCCTTCTCACAATCGGGGAATCTAGGACGGCAAGGACCCGATCACGCATATTGCTAGTGGTCATATGTCTATCCCTTCTGACCACGCTGCGCATCATGTGCTGGTCGCTTCTCTTTCTCTCCAGGTGGAGTTCACGTGTATAGTGGTACCCAGTATCGACACCCGCGTCTACTACGCGGTGTGTAACACATTTGCTTTCCTCTACTCATACTCACTCATTACTTGGGCTTAGTGCGAGGTGAAGAACTCTAGCGAGTAATGACCTGGAGAGGGACGGAGAGGCCACAAAGACAAGGCGAATGACGTGGAATGACGTCCCACAGGTGCGTGGCACACCAAATGACTGGGACTGTCTCCTGACAACCCGAGAGCTGGTCAACCTCCTGCTCGGCAAGGCGTGACGGAGAGGATGATGGCAACGAGGACGATGGCCCAGTAGGTGGGTGGGATGGTGTTTCATCGCCTCGTGAGCTGACGCTCCTGACCATCCAGACAACTGGGAGGGTCTTTGGATGGTACCACAACAAGTGATCGGTCTGATCGCCTGGCCAATGAGACGAGGAGCACGGTGCGTGTAGCACTTCATCACTTACTACATAACGAACAACAAACCACCGGTGACCTGCACCAAATAGATTCGTGCGGTGTCATGAATAACAAACCCCAACTCCCAGACTCTTTTCCCGACTTGAAATGAGCAAGTCACTTCACCATGTACTTTGTACACGAAACCCCCTTCTTTCTCTTGAATCTGTGAAGCTCTTAATTCACTCTCTGTGGTGAAATAAACCACCCACCTATGTCTACACTCCTACAAAGTTTCAGCCCGAACGGACTACTCTACAATTTTCTAGCTAATAATCAAT
>JBBPSZ010000049.1:7130-21562 GCA_038093835.1 Strobilomyces confusus
ACTCTTTGTCGTTCACCTCGGCCGCGCAATACGTGCTCACGTCCAGCTCCCTCAGACAAGGAAAGGCGGCGAGCGATGTGAGGAGCGACGGCGAGAGCGAAAAGGTGTCGCTCGCAGGGGTGCTCCAGTACGACGACGTCAGCTCGATGGTGAGCGCGCGCAGCCGGACCTTGTCGAGCTGCGTCGACAACATGGCCACCAGCGTCTCCATGTCCATCGTCGTGGAATCGTCTGCGCCAAGCCGTAGATGAAAGGTCATCGGACTGCCTTGGATAGTAGCCAGGTAGCGGAGGCAGAGAGAGGCGCTGTTGGCGCCGAGCGACCACGTATGGACGTGCGACGGAAGGTGGCCAACGTAAGCCGCCGTGCTCGAGTTGTTGAGCTCAATGCTGAGCGTGTCAAGCGTTTGTCTATACATAATGGCATCCATGACCTGTTGGGAGAGCGCACAGCTACGCAAGGTGCTAAGATGCGGCCATCGTTGAACGATGTCGCCAATCTCGCGCGAGTGATCGCTGTAGGAGGAGCGCGGAAAGAATGCAGTAAAAGACGTGACGTTGGGGCACGAGATGGGAAGATCAGCGAGCACGGCGAGTTCGGAGGAAACATGGTTGGGCCAGCAGATGAGAAAGAGCGATATGGTGGTCACTTTCGGGCCCGCAAAGTATTTGATGAGCGACACACTAGGATCAATGAGGTTGGACATTTTGAGTTCGCTCCATACTAATTCTGTGAGATTTGGAAGCAAGGGAAGCGTCGCTTTCGAGTATCGGGCGATGGCGTCGATGACGTTGTGTTGGACAGTGGCCGGGATGCGGCAACAGGGACCACGGACGAACCTGACGCGCACGGCGTATTTGTGGAATGTTATCCACTGTTTCTCCCCCATGAACATCCGGACCTGCGACGTTTTAGGGTAAATAAACTTCGAGACACACGAAGGGACCTACGATGAAGGGATAGTGTTTCCTGCCCCACATGCGTCGTGGCAAGACTTTTATCAGCGGATCTAGTGTGTCTAGACGCATCCAGAGGGCATCCAGCGCGGGTTCGCTCAAAGCACGACACGTGCGGGAGAGCGATGCGAGCGTGCGCTTTCCCAAGGCGCGATCCCATTTGTGGTCACTCTCGGCCGACTCGTCGAAGCGGCGTATGGAGGCGAGAATGAGGGCGAGGATCTCGGAGATGAGGAGGGCGCGATGGATGGGCGTGGCGGCCACTTTCGTCGGTCGAGTTGACTTGAAAGGGTGTGTGATGGAGAGCAGGGGTCTGCTAGCCTTTGGGGCGACCTTGCGAGAGCTGTGAATTCGGGTCAGCGGGTGGGGTGCAAGGACGGGCTCGACGGCGCACGGGCTGGGCTCGGTGCACTCTACGTCTGTCACGGTGTGCGGCGAGCAGCAGAGTGCGAGTTGTGGGCGGTCGTTCTTCTGTCGTGTGTGGAGTGGCGACATGGGCGTCGACGGAAGCCAACCTGCAAGGTGCACGAGGGCACCGTGATTACATACATCTTGCCGACTTCACACGCGTTCAACTGACGCGGCTCAGCGGAAATGTACGCCATGATGATGATGTCATCTCTGGATGCCAACTCATCTACCATCCATCACGTCTTCCCAAGTACACGACATCGGTTGACCTCGTGAAAGAAACAAACCAAGCGGCGCACCAGGCGTAGGAGGCCCGCAGATGGGAGAGAGACGGTCCTGTGGATGCCACTGGAACGGGTTGCCACGGTGAGAAATGACGATGGCACCGCGCGTGGGTAGGTCGCCGTCGATGGTTCCAGTGTAACACTGATGCGGCGCACTAGCTGAGGAAAAGAGGCACAATAAATCCAGAGGGTAAAGGGAGGAACGAGCCATCGAAATGGAAGGTGGCGATGTACTACTAGTAGTCACGTTGGGTGACAGAGCAAATGATGTCATGTCACTCCTAAGAGTCCGTTTCTTCGCACTCGACCCCTCATCTTTTACGCTCGTCATGGTCGTTCAGAATTTCGTCGGCGACAAACCTGTCGAGGCTTTTCCTCCAGAAGCCATCCAGAAGATCCCAGACGACGTACTCACACGAAGAGAGATCGAACGATTGTCCAAGGGTGCCAATAAGGGACCTGGAGCGAACAAGCGCGCGGGGGTCGCCTCGCGTGACCCAGGACGTACGTGCATGCGTGAGGAGTTGACGAAACGACTGACCGTTACGCAACAGAGTTCGACACTAGAAATCGTGGGGGTTACTGTCTACCTACCAAAGGTGCTCTTGGTTCGGCTCGTCATCTAGCGGTGCTAACTTGCCATCCGTTGCAGAACCCATCATCTAAGTCGCGGTCGGGGGGCGAGAAACAGGAATAGTCTGCATGTAACTAGTTTGCAGCGATGTGCGTTTGGGACGAACAGTCATGTAGCCTGAGCACCGCGTCGTGTATAATGCTTCTACAACATCTGTTGTCGTACAGTCTAACATCGACCGGTCGCGAAGGAAACAACAGCCCACTTAACGTTCGACGTTCGACCTATACAACATCGTTCCACGATTTATTGTTTCACCGCATGAAAATATTCCAGTGGGGTAGGCCCGTCCAAGTAGGTAATCGAGCCTGGATACGAATGAGCACACGTCAATCTCCGTCGAACCGGTGATCAATTAGATCGGGAGGAATGTTCCCAGCCGACTCGACCCCATGGCTGAAACATCGACCACGGAATATACCCAGCCGGGTAGTATGAGGCTGCTTCCACTGAGAAGGGATACATGACTCAGCGCAGATGGACTACGTTTCGTGCGTGGACGTTGGTTAGCTGAGGCTTTCTACGTCCCATGGGATGTTCCGCCTCGAACGCGAATATATGCGCAGCTGCGGTGCCAGAGTGTTTGCGTAGAACCACTACAGCATGGAAACTTCGATTGTGGCAAACATGGTGACGCTGGAGGACGAGAACTGGGTTCAGATTTAGGTACATACGCGGCGAGAGTTTGGAGGAATACACACGGCCGCGCACCGGGAGACACCACGGGTGAATTCACGATGATCACGCCAAACGTCACGCCTCTCGAGCCTCTTCCCTGCGGCGTGACGCAGACGGTGCGCATTTCATTGGACGGGAATGTCGTGTTCGCTGACGATATTGCCCCGTCGATCGACCACGTCCTGGTCTGATGTCAACGCCGACGATCGCCTTGGGCTCCTCTGCGGCCAACACGCGGGTGATGGGACGAATCCGCCACGCGTGAGTACTTGAGTATCCGTCGATTAGAATCGACAACCGCCCAGGGGGATGCAGATAGCTCACCTGCGCGGTCCCGTGTCCTTCCATCATGGCGCACAATCTCCCCTGCGCATCTCTTCGCATCGCGACGCTCGTTGTACCGGTGTGACTCCGTGTCAAGGTACTGCCTTGTTCGCCGCCTCGGAGCTGGCGCCGTCCGACTGTGGGGTGCGAGGCATGAGAGCAGCGGTGGTGTGTGGGCGACGCGGTGAAGTAGAACGTGCGAATTTGGTGCACAGCTAGTACGTCGTCATCAGATAGGTATGTATCCTAGGCGTCTCTCACTTCAGGCTCGGTAACTCCATTTTATACTCTGGTCCCATCGCTAGAAGTTTTCTCGTAGTCGAGTCACCCGACCACGATAAATTTCTCGCGATGGGATCCACATGTCACAGGATGCTGGATGTTCTATTCGAATGCAAGGGACTCCCCTTGAACGCTGTGGACAGATTATGGAGGAATCGGTGGTCGCTGGCCACCTCGTCGTGTTAGCGAACGTCGCCGTCTTTGGTGCTGGCGCTCAGCCTGGAGCGCGATCGGCAAGACCAGACCCGGTCCGCTCCAGTCAGGCTCCAGTGGACCTCACCGGTTTCCAATCGACTATCCAGGCGCACATCTCGCGGTCTTTTCCGTCGTCCGCCGGTCTGTCGTCTTAGGGCAATAGCGCCACCGTCGAATGACTCTTACCGTGCAGCCTATTAGATCATTCTGGTCCAACAATACAGCGTTTCATGGATCGGACGTGGTGGGTTGCCGTGCGGGTGGATCGCTGTCAACGTCACCCCTTCGTCCCGTCGGCGCTTCCGAAGACAAGGCCTCTGAGACATGGCGAGTATGCTACTGTCCCCTGTACCTCCTAAATTTTGAGTGCCCAGCCCGTCGGGATATGCCTTGGGTATTGGTGCCGAAGACAGGTACGTCCCCCTCGACGTCCAACCTGCCATACCCGTGCTTATAATCCGAAGGACCAGGTCGGTCGACGACTCTGGCAAAGCTTTCGTAGCACCGCATCTCACTGCATACCTCTGGCTTGCCGCTGGGACGTGTCAATCTTCCACTCTCCTCGATCAGCCCAGGCTAGTCCATCGAAGGCACACACCACATGCTGGATTGTTTGTTTTCAGGTCGAACAGTGTTGACTGGACACTCTAGATGACGTGCAGACGATCCATGCTCATTTACTGGGTTAAATGATACCAACAAAAGGTCATAGTATCCCCAGTCATCCCGATTAATTACAGTGATCGACGAGGTTTGATTTATTTAATTCCTAAACAAGTCTCTATGGGCAGTCCGTTTCCGTTTACACTCTCGTAGACAAATTTCCCATGCTGATGTCAAGTCCACTCCCTGGCATACCCCCGGGCTAATAAACCATTCGGCGTGCACCAGTCCATTTCCTCATTCCTGTCACCATCCCCGCCCGCATTCCTCGACTATGCTAACTGCCAACGACGCCATCCGCGGTTGGTCGCCCGCTGGGGACAATGACGTGGAAGTGGCCGTTCCTCAGGACATGTGTTTCCTGGCCATCAGCCCCATCACGACCTCGTCCTCGTCCCTCAGTCCCGTTTGTCCCCCTCTCGAGCTCACTCCCCAGAAAGCCAGCCCCCCTCACGCCTCTCCCCGACCACAGTCCACTTTTTTGGCCCCATCAACGGCTGTCGCCCACATCGCGAGCGCGCCCTCTTCAGATCGCCGCGCGCAGCGCAACCGGAGCCGCGACCCCAGCTGGGTCCCGCGTCCGCGCAACGCATTCATCATCTTTCGGTGCGAGTTCTCGCGCGAGCACGCTCAAGAGCAGCAGACGGACCAGGACGCGAACGCCGCGGTCAAAACGCTCTCCAAGCGCGCTGCGGAAGCGTGGAGGCAGCTCCCCGCCTCGGAGCGGGATAGGTACAAAGGTCTGGCAGAGAGAGAGAGGGAGGAGCACGCGCGTCTCTACCCCCATTATCGCTTTCGTCCCATGAAGAGACAGGCGTCGAGCGCGAGGAACCGCTCTTGCGAGCGTTCCCCGAGTCCAAAGGAGGTCGCCGTGGAGGCCCCTCCGGCGCCTCGTCTTCCGTCTGTATTATCCGCAGCCCCGCAGAGACCGCGCTCGAGTCCGTCACCGGAACCGACCCTTCCATCCGACTCCCCATCATCTTCTGCCGGTTTCGAGCTGCTCTCTCCTCTCCCTCCGTTGGAAACCAGCATGCTCCATGATCCTTTCCTCTGTAACGATTCCGCCTTCGGCCTTGATCTCGACCCCGAGGATCTGGAACGCGTGGAAGCCCTCGAGGCCTATGCGATAGGTCTTTACCACCACGAGTTGTTTTCGCCGTTTTCGCTCCCGGAGTATTACTGAGCGGGGCATCGGGCGCGAGTGGTTTTTCGACGTAGCTAGGACGAGAGCATATCCACCCATCGACAACTACCGTGTTCTTCCCGCTCCATAGACTGGCGATCGTACGCGTATGCCATCCCCTTCTCTGTGATACTTGTATCATACGACCTTATTTATCACGTACTCCTCACACCACTGGCGCACAGTGAAACACCAGACATCACTGAGAAAATGAATTGGACAATGTGGAACAATAGCTCCGAAGTTCCCCCATGCACCTGGGGCATCGCGTGATATTCGAGCAATCTATCTGAGACGAGGAAGAGCATCATGATCACCCAGTCTTAGACTGGGTACTTGTGACCTTGAGGGATCCTCATTAGCAATGCCGCAGTCGCATCACCAGCCCCGCTACACACAGTACTCAAAAGGCGGCGCCACAGCAGGAGATAAAGATGGCACTCAAAGAGACATGGTTGGAAGCAAGAATGAGTGGTCGGCGCTCAAAAGAACACAGCAAGAGGTAAGAAAGAGCCAGAGCGGGGGAGAAGGGATATAGCAGTATCGAGAAGCGAAACTGTTAGATTTTACACTGCAACCCAGCTAGCCGACATAAGCCGGCAGTTCCCGGGGATATAACTTCAATGACATATATCCTGGCGTCCCAATCCCCCTCAAGTGACTTCCGAGCAGCCTGATCCGTTTCTACTCCCCGTATGACAGATACACAACTTTGTACTCGCCGGTCCGACTCGCAAAACCGCCTTCCTGGCCCAGTTTCTTGGTGATCTCGCCCACGCCGTGTGGCCACACATGCAAACGACGACGCTGACTCGGACGCGATGCGCACACACAAGCAGGTTCCGTTCCAAAAAGTTCAGACGCGGCTCAGCCCAGCATGTCGCTGGTGCCACCGAACTCAGCTCAAGCCCGCCTGTTTTAGGCGGTAAGGTGGTTTTGCCTCGTCTAGTATCATGATATTAGTCATTCCTCTCCATGCACCAAAGGAGTTTATCCGACTGGCCGCGTCTCAGTAGTCCTCGCTTGACGACGGGTCGGGGAATCTCGGAAATAAGATCTTCCTCCTAGCAGTTGCACATAACGACATACAAGTCGTCCTTAAGTGCCCTCGATTCCAGCGCGCTCCAAGTTCAAACCAGGTTATATCTGAGTTTCGATGATCATTGCTTCATATTCTCTCTTTGTGTTGAGCCTAGCGGCTCCGACCGCTCTGGCAACCCCGATCATATACGACGGGCGAGCACCTTACAACTATACCGGTTATGATCTCGATAACTCCGTCGGCCCATACTTATCGTAAGCCCATACCCGTACAATTATGTCTAGTCCGCTGAATGTTTCGCAAGCGCCGTTAAGGGAAGCACCAAGAACGCGACTTACGTGAGTCACCCTCAATGGTGCGAGTATTCAAGAGTCTAATGATGACACGGTCAGTATACTACGTTCCTGGGGCACGGCTTGGATCCTACTCCATTATGGAATGCATACGGCCATCAATCTATTCCGAGCCTCTTGTACCCCGTCGAGCAACCGATGACGATCGCAATTGATAACACCTCCATTTTCATTCCGGGTGGGAACCCGCCCCGACCACAATACGGATTCCGCCGCACCGAACTTATCGCACAGAAGTATGGCAACCATACGGTCCTCAATGAAATAGCCGACGTGGGCACCACCGTCTTCCATGTGTCTATTCGTTCACATGACCAACTCCCGTTGAATATGAGTCACGAATATCAGATCGTATGGATTGAACCTGGCGACCGGAGCCATGTATTCGAGATTCAGCTTGGTGAATGAAGCAGTTTCCATTGGCATCCTCAGGATTCACTGACTGATCCCCCCTTTCGCTGCAGGTTCTCCTTTCACGGATCCCGCAGGTACATTACCTGCCGCGGACGCACACTACTTTAAAGTTCGAAATCACGCTCTCGATATCCTGTTTGAAACCCCCTTCACTTCGGGTGACTGGCACAACTTTGCCGTTCAGGTCGACTAATCTCATGCTCGGCGTGTTCTATTCAACGAACGGAGCACCGCTCGAGGCGGTTACAGGGGTCGAAGATAACTCGAGCGTGCCTGCTGGCCTAGCAGGTCAAGGTGATTATCACTTTGGGATTCTAAAAGTGCGTGCGATTGCTGCATCGGATGATCGGAGATTGTCTTCACTGACAACGGTATGACCGGGTCGTCTGAAATGTGTAGTTGCCAATCGTGGATCCTTCCGAGCCACCGTCGGAGCGAGCGGACGTCGCACACTATGGAATCCATGAGGGCGACAAGGAGGCATTGACGTATTCCGGTATATTTATTGAGAGCATCGACAACGGGGTGTCAGCTAGGAGGGGAAAACGTATCCCTCCTATCACATAAATGAATGCTACAGCATAAATCTGAGCTACCTTTCCCAGTGGCGGACAATACCCTCCACTCGCCATTCGGGAGACATGAATAAGACCCCTCGGCACCCGTTTTAACTTTTATCGGGGATCCAGAGCGAACCGGTTTGATTTTTGGCTCGTGAAACTACATGTGTAGATGCAGTGGCCCTATGATACGGATCTTCTTGACAGGATTTACACAGGAAAGTCGTTCTTGTTAGGCTCCCCCCATCATGCACACAGCCATGCGGTAACAAATGTCTCTGCAAGAAGTACACACCGTCGTTGTGCCCATTTCTGATTCCTTAGATGCGAATACACACCTGACTGCGCCTGTGTGCTCCCTATCTCCATTCCCGAAGTACAATTGCTGCTGCGCTCTGGCGACTCGACCTCTTTGTCAGATAACATGACATCGGTGGTACACCTAGGTTTCCGTTCCTTACCGTCGCATGTCGTCTCCCGCTAAAAGTCCACATCCCGCAAACGTTGTTAGAATGGGCGAGCAAACCAGCCCGGTTAAGATAGCTTTATCCCATAGAACCCTCAGTTCTACTAGCTCTCCTGGCGGTTCGTGTTTTGGCCTGATCCCGGTCATCGAACCCGGAAATGCACCGCATTGGTACGGCTTTACACCCATTCCTGCGAAATCATGTACACATTGATCTGTAGACGCCGGGTGACCCATGGCAGACGCCCAAGCCAGTACATCGATGTGCCGGTGGAGACACCGGCTCGGAGCAAGGGCATTGTAACCACAAAACGCCGAGAAAAGTTATCGTTACATGCGATTGACGTACTGAATTGTTCGTAGTCACATCATTAGCGGGAGATGTGTACCATCATGATGGTCTGTGGGTGGCGGCGAGAGTATAGGTTGCGCTCCAGTATTTACATGATTCGAAGCCGAATATTGGCCATTGAAAGTTCTTGAAGCAGCAGTGTTAGTGAGTGAACCAACGAAGAACCTATGTCCTAACGACGGTCAAGAAGATCAAGAGATTAGGTAAAGTGGCGTACGTACAAAAGACAATAAGTTACGCGCCATGCGTGGGTGCACAGTTCCATGGGACGCTTTTGCTGGGATCTTTGAGGTAGACCTGCAAGAAGTTGTATTTGAGCGTTGCGACGAACAAGCCGTACGGTGAAAACTCTTAGCGGAAGTTGTGGGAACTGAGAGTCTGAGATCTTCCAGAGTCTTCTGACACAAGGACCGTTCCACTCGGCGACTTGGTCGACGTTCTGGCCTGCGCAGTACACGATCCCACAGGAAACTCGAAACGTGGAGTTAATTACATCGTTGGCGTTCTTTGGAACTTTCTGATCGTGCGCAGCTTGAACATGGCTGTGTCCAAAGCCAACCTGCGCACCTATAACAGGCTCAGCTCACCAACCGCCCTTAGTTCCGCTGATCCACGATGGACCGAAAAGACCGACTAAAAACGATAAGATCCAATAAGGTATACACTGGTATTGTCTCATACATTGCATAGGTGTTAATTTCTCGATGCCTGTATGATCCGACCCTTTCCGTGACGTCGACGGAAAGGCTACCGCGTCGAGACCGGCACCAAGGTAAGTTTTACATAACATCCGACATAGTATAAAAGATTCAGCAGCCATATCTTTTCACACATGTAATGGTCATATTACCCACTCACGTTTATGGGCGAGGTCTCGCTGCGTCCGTTCTTGCATCGAATTCCACGCTGCTGCCACTCCCAGCTCTCGCTGCAATCCGATCGTCGTCCAACGGAGCAATTCAGCTCCACACGATCATCGCAATTGTCATCGGGTTCGGTGGGTATTACCATGTTAATGCGTCCTATGACAAGACCCCATTTTCTTCCAGTGGGTTTTGTCATCCTCATCCTGGCAGGCTCGTTCATATTCCGGCTTCCATGCTTCAGCCAACACGCCCCTTCGACCTGCTCGCAACCACAATTCCGACCATACACAAATACTTGTATGATTCTTCTTGCCTAGTGACTATTGCAATTCGATGATATTTAATCTTTCCCCAATCAGTTCGCGATCTCCATAGCAACTCAAGTCGCAACAACGGACCCCTAAGTGTTCCTATGCGTCCCCCAGTTCAGCATGTCGAAGAGAGGATCGCCATGACGTCCCTGTATCCAGGCCGCTGGTCTCCGCTTTACGATTATAACGCCTCCAGCCCCCCACCGTACGGAGGACCAAGTCCTCCACCATATTCCCCTCCATATTTACATGCTCCTCCGAGGGCTGTGGTCGAAGCTTGACCTTGAAGTTTTACGACGATGACGAGCCGATGAAATGGTGTTACACATCCTTGTGCACGAGGTATCCTCTCACGTTTATTTGACCATCTATTTAGCGCGTGCAATGTTTGGTTTCTCGTTCGCATGGCCACTGTTTTCGCGTTGATTTGATACTCACGAGCGCGCAGATCCAAATCAGTATTTATGGATGTCCGTAGAGCGCAGTGTAGCTTTCAGTAGAGTCAGTGGTGTACGTTACTTAGCGTTTGCTGCACGGGTCTTTTCGGGGGTGCGGGCCCGGGGCCTCGCCACAGCCCTCCACTGTAGCTGTCACCAGAATCAAAAGTATCCGGCATTTCGTCATCTGCCTTCTCTCGTCCAGTGCATCTTCGTAGAGTAACTGTCACACGATCACACATCCGCCGTAAGTCAATAATGTTCCACAGGACCTCAAATCTAGAACGGAAGGATATCGCGCAAGTTACACAGATAAAAAGGTCACCAATAAAACACAATCAATATCACTAGCTTTATATTAAGGAGCGTGAGTGCAAAACACGTCTCAGAAACGAAGGTGAGCTGAGCCAAGGACCCAAGTATCCAGCTGAAAATCAGTCAAGTGTGCCACAAGGGATGAGTCCATGCTGGAAAAAAATCGAAACGATCAAGAGCGTTACACAGGAACCAGTTCCAAGGACGACGGTGAGATAGTTAGAGATGAGAGATGAAGTATGTATGTGTCCGCGAAACAAGTTCGGAGTTGGCACGATGGGGAACCACAGATAAGTATCCAATCTTGAGAAGTGATATATGTACGTGTAACGTTTCAATGCAAAGGTTTTAGGCACTGTTTATGGGTAACTCGATCGGGCACGCTGCGGCATTCACCTGTGCAGATGCCGTACTCGCTGAGAGTAGACCCTGAATGTGCATCGTCAAAATAATCTCAAAGCTCACTCCTTGAAGACATAGATAAACGTCAGTTGCATCCCGCGTGCAAGGAAGAAGCGAAACACACCAGGCCTGACCCCGTTCGTGTACGTGCCTGTGTTTTTACATGCGTTATACCACGCTACCCACGTAGGATCTGTATCATTTGGCGCGATATAAGAAAAGTTGAGCGGAATTTGGATGATTGGGAATGAGTGCGCCGGGAGCGTCACTTTGCCAAAGTAACCCGTCCCGATTTGGAAATTGCTGGAGGGATACCATACCTGAGCATCGATGTGGTTGAATGTGAGAGGAATAATGTTGGTAGTCGTGTCGAGTTGAATGTCGGCGAAGGCGGGGAAGGAGAAGTTTGCCGGGGAACGGGAGAATTCCGTGGGTATCGATGAGTTGAAATTGCCAGTAGCAGCGACCAATGGCGAAGCACTGTAAAATGAAATTGCTGGTACGCGAGGGATGGTGATAGCGAGTACAATGGCTACACTGTCGACGGAAGCAAACAGTAACAGGATAAGCACCAAACCAACAACAGACAAAGGAAATATACCGACACGGCACAGCAGGCAAAGATGAAGATCACGAGGAACTTCTTTGTGAACCATTTGGTGCCGCAAAGACCTATTTCTCCTCGGTTCCAGGCCCTCCATGTTGCACGACGCTCTTCGTTCTTGACTGCTCGCCTGCCTGATCTGGTCATCTGCTTCATCTCTGAACGCTCCCACTCGGGCCCAAGAGCGGGGACTGTGACAAGTTCAACCGGCGCGACTGCACTGTCAGCATCAGTGCGTTCCACTTTGCTTGCAGAGGCAGGCGTCGAAGGTGGTATTTGCTGATAACTTTTCCCCCGGAAACAGTGAATAGCTTGCGAATTGCACAAAACCGCCGATCACTTACGCGGGTTCATGACGTTGCCCAACACCAAATGTAGTGCTATATCTGGGGCCTGTGTTATTAAAATCTGCGAAGACGTCCCAGTTTTCCGGCTGTCTGGCTTCCTCTTCCTCGTCGCGACCGCCCTTCAGTGGCTCTTGTCTGCCTGCAGCGAAAAACGAAGAAGCATTGTACCCTGCCGACTGTGTATTGAGCAGATCTTGCGACGTCCGAGACTGACGATCAGCATAGAAGGAGGACTGTGACTCTGCGCGCGGCCGAGCTGCTCCCCGAGGGAGGTTGTTACCGGGCGCCGGTGCGGGTGTATCATTGAGGACGTCGATTGACCTGCGTGCACCATAGAAGGAAGAAACAGCGGACTTTCTGTCGTACTCCATGGTTTACCTGCCGAGCTGGGATATAGGAAAGGAGACGCTTCGACTAGGTGGTCCCGGTCAGGATGAGCGGGGTGAGAAAATGTTCCACTCAGAGCGTGGGTTTCGGGCTACACCTATTTTGGGGTTAGGTTCGCAACTAGCGCCGGATATTGTTCCCCTACCAGGGGACGGAGAGGAGCCCCATTATCATGAATCGATACACGACTTTGCAGGGTCACGCTCATGATGCTACTGATGGAAGCCGTTTTCGCTGGATGTGGAGCGATACGACACCAATATGCTGAAAGTCGCTAATTACCTAGCCATGCCATGGTACAGACACATCGATGTGGATGTACCTCACCAATTACTAACTAGGCTAGTCTCATATATTGGTTGGTTGTTGCCAACAACTAACAACCAACCAACCAATATATGAGAGTATGGATGGTGTGTTGTGCAGTCCTAGCAAATCCTTTTACGACAGGTGCTGGCGAGCCCAATTCTGGTGGCTGGGTTGCGGACAGGGATGGACACCACCACTGTCGTGGGCGATTGCTTATTCCTGTTGTTTTGGAACGCCGCAGAGGAGAACGAGAACGTCAAGGAAGATTGAGCGACGAGGCATGGCTTGATAAGATCGGTTGAAACCCGTGACCAAATTTGTAACTTCGAGCCACGTGACTCATCAACCCCGGTCAATATGACAGATCTGGTTCGCCTCCGCCACGCTGTTTTCGCGCACTCGGACACTTACAAAAGCCCTTCGGGCTTCCTGGTTGCCAGCAGCCTCCACCTGCATACTCTCCCTCAAACAAGACCCTCTGAATCCTCGAATTCAATCCGTAAGCGTCATGGCACCTCTCACAAACGGAACTGTGCCCAGAAGCACGAAAATGCACTCTAAAGTCGTGAGTCTCCGCGGAATCTACGAGAGGACATACTAGAAATCATATGTCTGATTTCGTCAGGTCATAATCGGTTCTGGTCCTGCTGGGCACACCGCTGCTGTCTACCTCGCTCGTGCCAATCTCACCCCCGTCCTCTTTGAGGGTTTCATGGCAAACGGTTTCGCTGCTGGTGGACAGCTCACCACCACAACTGAAAGTGCGTTAGCGTTCTGACTTCGTCAGATGTCGCTTGTTCTCAACCCTTTTCCGGTTCTAGTCGAGAACTATCCCGGTTTTCCTGCCGGGATCATGGGTCCCGAGCTGATGGACAAGTTCCGCGAACAATCGATACGATTTGGAACGCAAGTCATCACAGAAACCGTGTCTAAAATCGACTTGTCCGCGCGCCCATTCCGATACTGGCGTGAAGGTCAAGAAGAAGACGAGCCCGAGACAGCGGAAGCCGTTATCATCGCGACTGGTGCAAGTGCGAAGCGCCTCGCACTCAAGGGCGAAGATACTTACTGGCAAAGCGGAATCAGTGCTTGTGCCGTCTGCGATGGTGCTGTCCCGATATTCAGGTGAATTATTTACTACTGTGCATGTAATATCTTGGCACTCACATTATACGCTGGACAAGGAATAAGCCACTTGCCGTCATAGGAGGTGGAGATTCTGCGGCGGAGGAAGCAACCTGTGAGTGGGCCGCGTCACGTTCTAACAACATATTGATTCCATTCTCGCCAGACCTCACCAAGTACGGTTCTCACGTCTATGTCCTCGTGCGCAGAGGGGAACTCCGCGCTTCTAAAATCATGGCCAAACGTTTGATGAACAACCCCAAAATCGTGCGTATGCTCAATTCAATGTCACTAAGCGTGGCTTGACCGCCTTTTTTTCCTCCTCTGCGTAGACTATTCTTTGGAACACGGTTGCTACAGAGTGCCAAGGAGACGGCGACCTTCTCAACAATCTGCGCATCAAGAACGTGCAAACAAGCGAAGAAAAAGATCTTCCAGTTAACGGTCTGTTCTACGCGATTGGGCACGAACCTGCTACCGCTCTTGTCCGCAATCAGCTACATACAGACGAGGACGGTTACATCATTACCGT
>JBBPSZ010000050.1:0-21480 GCA_038093835.1 Strobilomyces confusus
TCAAGTGGAGACCCCTCTCAATCTTTAAATGGTTGTTCAGACGGAAGAAGCCACAGAAGAGGGCCAGCAGTGAGAGTCCTAGCTTAGATCCGGCCCACAACCCAAATCTATCTCAGGTTGGCTTGCGTCCCGCTATCTTGATGCGGCAACTGATCGACTCGCTAGCCATTTCATCCGTCTGATACTATCAACCGGTACTTGCTGAGCAAGGTTCGCGCTTGAACAATGACGTCGTGTATCTCTGTGCTGATCCATTCCCCGTAGGACTCTGCCATGAACATCGCCGTTACTCATGACAGCGAATGGATTGAATTCCTTGACAAAGTCAGTGGCTTTTCATCCACATCAATCATAGTTAACTTTCGGACTGTAGGAGCGGCTGTCGTCTGACCAACTAATACAAGAAGGCTACTTCGTGCGGTTCTTGTCAGATAAATGTTCGTTCGATCCGCAGCATGGTAAGTACTAGCTCAGAGGAACCAAACACTTTCTCAGTGGTTTGTCTCAGGGGTCGTATACGTAGAGGTTGAAGGGTCGGTGATTCCAGTCTTACCCTGCTTATCTACTCAATCTAGATGTTTCACGCAGTGAGAGTACTTCGCTTGCGAGTTCATTTACTTCATCACCGTCCTCAGAATGTTCCACTCCCGGAGGCAGCGAGGTGTATCATAAACCCCTGGGAGGCCCGATAGCGGCGAGCTCTGAACCGCGCGATGACAACCATCGGACTGTTAGCGTCATCACATGTGCGTCGTATGTTCGTGATATGATTGTCTGCCTTCCTGAATCCTATGAAATGTCCTGCAGGTATCCGCGGTGATCGGTTAACTGGTTTTGGATGCGCTCCTATCGAATGCCACATGTTCGTGGAGTCTGGCGACAGAAAATGGAGGACAAAGGACAGACCTGTGAGGTCGGAGGAGGCTACTGAGTGGGAAGGCTTGATGATTGTACTGTGAGATCACCCATACTCTTGTCTTCTGATCGGTGTTGACGACTAGCAGCCCGTCTGACTCGTCTGCTACACTCCGCATGTCGGTCCGCACGTTTTCGGAGTCTACTTCCCAGGTTGAAGTACTGCACACGCATGAAATCACCGTGGAGCAGCTACTTAAGGAAGAATGTGAGCGTTGTTTTCCCTGTACATTCTCTGGATTGCACATAGTTGCAGACCTCGGATTTTCTCAGAAAGAGGAAAATATCGAGGAATGCTTGTGTCCTTCGCTGCTTTTCACCACGGACCGAAAAAATCAGGACGACTTGGGCGATTCAGTAAGCATTCTTACGCTGACTTCAAGCTCTAATTCCATCTCTGTTCCGTTGCATATCATCCACAACATAATTTATGTGTCATATTGTACGTTTCCGCCCAACCCTGTCAAGTAATACAAGAGACTAACGACTTGGTTTGTTGTTACACAGTATACTCCAGCCCCATGAGGTTATGTCTGCGGTAAGTTGACATACCCGTTTCCAAACCTGCTAAAAACACTGATCATGCTATGATGTACAGAATTATAAATCTCGCGAAGAATCATTCCGTCTTGCCAAGGCTGCCGAGCGAGAGAAGCGTTGGCAAGGTGAGTCACGTCCGTGGTTAACTAAATGCTGACTGTTTATACACCTCATCAGATGTTATCAATCATATGAAGGACATCGCCAGTTTGAACCAGACGCTGACTCCGGACGAACGTGACCTTTTCGCGAGCGGATACAAAAACCTCATCGCTGTCCATCTTGCATCTTGCGACAGGCAGAAACTTGAAGGCGAAATCATCCGCTTATGCGAGGAAGTCGTCGACATCCTCGACAAGCTCATCCACTCCAATACGCCCACGGAATGCGTCGTTTTCTATTGCCGAATGTAAGTCTTCTAACCGTCCCCGAGACTTGAGAGTCATTTGACGTCCGCTTTTCAGGGTCGGCGATTACCACCGCCGCGCGTCCGACTTTCACGTCGGCAACCGACGCAAAGAGTGCATCGAGAGGTCGTTGGCAGCTTACGTGGACGCCACGGGCATCGCCAAGTCTGGGCTCCCGGCGATGCACCCGATCCGTCTGCAGCTCGCCCTGAACTTTTCTCTGCTGTACCACGAGGTGCTGGAAAACCTCGACGAGGCTATCCGCGTGGCGGATAAAGCGTTGGAGGACGCGGGCGCCGGCCCGGAGGAGCGGCTCTGTGAGAAGGACTGTAAAGACGCGGCGGACATCATGGAAGCGCTGCACGAGAAGGTCGCCGGTTGGAAACAGGAGAAGGAGAGTACGTGGCACGTTTGTTTTTGACGGAGCGAGCGCGACTGGCTCACGCGCGACAGGACGCAAGGACGACGACAAGGCAACCTGCGCCAAGGACGCGATCAAGGATGACGACAGTCTGAAGCCGCCGGGGAAAGGTGTCGCTGGGCAAGCTCTGAGCGGCGATGAAGGCAGGTTTCCGCCGAACAAGAAGTTTGACCTCAACACAGGGTTCGGGACCAAGGTTCTTCGGATTTCGGACATCATCAAGGAAGGGCTGCCGAGGAAGAGGAGGCGTCCCAAGAGGAGCGCTCAGTCTTCTGGATCTATCTGGGGGATATTTCCCAGGAAGAGAAGGGTCGGCGGCGTCCGCCCTCAGATCCGCCCTGTTTGAGACTCTGGGCACGTTCACATCATCGTCGTTCTGTCGCTGTGTAGTATGTAGTATGTCACTGTTTGAGCGTATGTCAATGTACTGTCGTGAATTTACCGTCTTTCGAGGACCCCCATATCGCCACTATTGTGAATATGTTCCATATAGGCTGCAGCACGTTGTCACTTATGTCCTGAAATGTGACGTCTATACCTTGGAGTTATGATTGCCACCAGTTCCAGGGGCCGATTGGCGTATATCTTCTAACTTTTCCAGCAGATGAAGAGAGGGAGTTTTCAGATGTCATGCCTTCTCCAGGATGTGTGCTTCCACCCATACCTGACGTCCCGTTCTTTCCTGATTCAGCTCTCCCGTGCTGAGAGGATTATCCTCGATGCGGACCTCAGCCGGAACTCTGAAAGGGATATCGGAGGAAAACAATCCAAAAGCACGGAGACTCACTTGCGCCTGCTATCCTGGAAAGGATAGCGCAATCAGCATATGGTAATGGTTTAGAATTCACGACCAACCTCCGTCTTCCAACCTAAGAACGCTTTGAGTTCCGTTAGGCCGAAGTACAATCATATCATAGTCTAGTTCAAGGTAAAAAAGATCTCTCCTCCAGGTCTCTCTTTCTTTGTCAAATCATTGACTGCTTGGCTTCAGAACCGCGGAGGTAGCACACAACGGAAAGAAAAGCGCCGATATTTTTCCGCGCCAGGAGGAGGGGGAGGGATGGCAATGACAACTCACACGGATCTTCATCCACTTACTTCGGACTGTGTAAGTTACCCAGATAGCAAGCTATGTGCACGGCCCGCGTGCCAAAGTCTGCTGTATTGTTTCTCGAGAGAGACGCCTCTTGAAATTGCATGTCTTCCCCAACTCTGTCACCCTTTCGACAAGAATCAGTTTTACGTTGGGATCTATTTCGGAACGTTGGCAGTGTCGCACGACGACCACCGGCTCCGGTTCTTGAGCGCTCTTGATGACAAATTTTGCTGAGTATCATATTCTGTGATCCGAGTCTCGTCTGCCAGTGGGGTGCAGTGCTCCCAGCCTCAATCGAAGTTTCTCTGTTTTCGAATCGGTCGACACAGGAAAGGGAAAGATAAGCTCAAAGTCACTAACTTTCCAGAAAACCCTGGCTCGACGGGTGACTAACACGGGCCCCTGTGGCAGTCGACCTAGAAGTCTGAGGACAAATATGAGCGAAGCGGTGATAGTGAAGAGCCTGTCCCAGAAAGATGTTGAAATTGGAACAAACTAGAAACAATTCCCCAACTCGTTTTAATGAGTCACGATCGGGAGTCGTACACTCGATCATACCAATCAAGCCTGCGTAGTACCAGCGAGGATGCGCGGCTAAACTGAATTGCTGCGCGATAAGTAGAACACAAACGTGCGATACGATATCGACAAGGCAAACGGCGTCGAGAACGCGACCAACGTCGACGCCGAAGCTTGGGAAAAGGCTCAGCTGGACAACCTCTGAACGGCGATCAGCGCGAGCCTCCGTCGGACCGAAGGAGTGAACAAGGGCACGGATCAAGGATCTTCAGGTTTTCGGACATCATCAAGGAAGGACCGCCGAGGAAGTTTGCCAAGGGGACACTGACAAGCGTTCAGCTTTCTCGCTAATTTCAATGCCAAGCGGAAGAGAAAAGATTAGCGTCCGTGGCATTTAACACTATGGTAAGTTCGCTATCACATCGCCATTCCACATCGCTGTGCATCTCTGCCGACGATCCTTAATTTACCATGTACGTAGGGTAGTCGACGACCGTACATATCACAATCAATCTCCGAATGAGACATTGGCTGAGACACCAAAGCATGACAATACGTACGTCTACACAGAGCCAGACCTATGGACGCTGTTCTCCAGTCTGTCAAGTGGATCAAACATGGAGAAAATCAAGCGGTCCAGTTGGCACGACTGAGGCTCGAGATCCAACGTGTCTCCACGAGGAGGTCCACGCGCCCAAAAGAGACGGTCACAGCGTGTTTTAGTTGGTAGCGCACCTCCCCCCCGGGATCGTCCTCCGTGATCCTTCACGGCCCGCTGAGACCAACGTGAATTGTACACAGCGACGACGAAGACGACGAAGACGACGCTCGATGCTGCAGTTCAGATCGAAGAGCCAACGGAGAGACTTGCATTCGTCGTCCACCCATTTCGGGTCGGACTAACTCCCTCGGTAGCACGAGATATGCATAGTCTGGAGGCCAGCGTGTGGTGGATGGAGGTACCGAAGCCAGCGGTTGGGGGGTGACAGTGGAAGTGGATAAAAAAGGCTACGGAGAAGCGTCACGGGGGGCTGTTGTGGTGGACGCACAGGGGCAGACCCTGCGGCAGGTGAGGTCCCTGAGACCCATCAGGGAGGAGTACAGCCTTGTCTGGACCCAGTGCTTCATTCGCAGGACCCACGCTGCAGCCTCACGGATAGGGAATTCTAGTACCCAGTCGCTCGAAACGTGAACGGGTTCTGGGGGAGCAGCCGTGTCGATCTTGATGATAGACGAGTGGTGCCAAAATCAAGTGTACCAGAAATAGACCCTGCAGTAGGCATCAAAGTCTTGAGGAGGCGAGGTTGGGTAGACCTGGGACAATGAACTCTGTGCAGGACCACCATACGTAGTATCGATACGGCCCGTCCGATACGCGGATGGAAGGCTGACTCGCCACCAGGTAGGAGGCCAACAGCTACTGCGCCACGAGAATGGCGAAGTGGGCAAAATCAGGGAATGGGATGAGTGGGACGCTGAACCAGCAGCTATCAAAGAAGCAGTGCGGCGAGAAGCTGCCATTTGTCCTCGAGGAGCGCCGGAAGGCAGGAAACGGCGTTCAATCTCCGCCCTTTATCGGAGATGTTTTCTGTTCAAAGTCGTAAATAATATGAACCATTGGCATGCGAAGTCGCTGCCACAACGAATAGCTCTCTTGCAAGAACACTGTACCCTTGTACACCCGGTGGGTCCCCTCGAGGCTTGATGCGGCATGCTTCGCCATGATTGCCGCCAGGCGCCCAATCACGCCATTTTCGGAACTATCACATAACATTCATTATTGGTGAGCGCTTTCCTCGCAAAAAAATGGAAATCGCACTTCAGTGATCGATGACAACCTCGTGATAAGGATTCAGATGCTTCGCCGTATGTTTCTATATGTATAGGTTCCTAATTCGTCAAACTTGGGTATGGACCCAGCCTGGCACGAAAACTCGTGGCAACGCCACTCGATGGAAATAGATCAAGATTTCGGCTGCTACCGGCAAAATTTCCTCTTGTCGACACGTGCCGGCCACAGCCTGGGCCATGGCGTGAGTGAACCACTGCAATGCATATCACACATGTTTACTTTCTGAAGGTATGAAGGCCTTTGTTCGATCACTATGGAGATCTATGTGAACGCCCTGAGTTCAGCCACCTCAATGATCAATAATCCCTAGTAAGTCACGCAAATGTGCAGTTTGCATAAATAGCCGCCAGCGCTCAGGCTGTGCCTTGCGCCAGATACATATTCGGTTCAAACTCTGTTGACGAGCTTCCAGACCTTTTCCACTGCCAACTCGTGTTTCTCAGCTTGCGAAAGTCCAGTCTACTGAAAGTTACCCTGCCCCCTCCCCCACCATGGGTCTGAACCGCGATGCATTGGTATGTCGCTAGGCTGAGCTGCACACATATCCATCTTAGGTGATTAAACCAGCGGTTGAATGGAAAAGATGACTTGGTCGAAGTCAACCAGCGCTCGTTGATCGACAAGGTACTCGCTCGGTACTCGGGCGAGTTCACCGGTAAGCGATGTCGACGTCTGCCTGTCGTGTAACTTCAACACGACTCTGTCAGTCTTTCGGGAACTTCTCCAGAACTCGGATGATGCACAATCTCCTGAAGTGGAGATTCGCTTCGAGACTTCTGAATACCTCAGTGGGATGGGACGCGCCAAGAAAGGAAACGTTAAACCGCTTCCTGATCTCAAGTCTACTCATGTACGGTATCAGCATTGTCACATGTAGCGTTACTAACGCAATTCACAAGGTCTCGCAGTGGACATTTAAAAACAATGGGTTGGTATTCGAAGAACAAGATTGGTCACGCTTACGAAGGATCGGTCTGTGACTCATGAAAATTTTCGTGTGTTGATCCTCTGACGATGACCTCGTGTATGCTTTTAGCCGATGGAAATCCGGATGAGGGGAAGATTGGCGCGTTCGGCGTCGGTAGGTCGATTATCCGTTCGCGTCGGACATGTCGGTGAATACCAACCCAATTAGGATTTTATAGCTTGTTTTCGGTGACGGACAATCCACTCGTGACGTCTGGAGGTACAGTGTATCGACTTTTCTTTGCGAAATGATTTTAAACCTCATTACAGGGTATGGAATGGAGTTTTACTGGAAGGATAAAAAGGATCAGGTATTAGATTTTTCTTTCGTTTGCCAATATTTTCATGTCGTCTTCCAGCTGAGCGTCCGTCGTGGCAAGCTCTCTTTGGGAGGACCTGCAGACCCATGGACAACGTTCGAGATCGGGTTACGAGAAGCTGGTCCTATTCCACCGGCGTTTGACCTTTTACGCTTTCTCGCATCATCGATCACATTCATGGTGCATCTCCGCGAGGTCAGCGTATACTTTGATGAGCATCGTATTGGTCACATCAAGAAGTCGCATGGGAACCCTGTCGCCATCAACTTTCCTGCCTCACTGAAACTGTCCAGTGAGTTAAAAGTAATGCACGTCAAAGAAGTGCAGTCTCGTGGTAAGTCTTTCGTACGATGCATGCTTTTTTGTCGATTAATTTTTTTGCCCTGCTTAGTCATCACGATCGAGGCAGAAGTCATGTATGCTGTATATGCCACCGCGAAAGGCTCGTCGCTGGAGGGCTTGGAGTCTCGCAAGCCTAAGGTCCGTTGTTTATCCCCGTTGTTTCTCTTCCGATCCTTACTCCACATCTTAGCTTCCCAAGGGCTCGACCGAGTCGCACAAGACGACTGTGACTTTGACCGCGTTCACTGCGGAAGTGGGTGTCCAGGCGAACGAGAGACTCTATTCGGAATTCCTACGATCCACGAAGAAGAAGCCACCTACACAACTCAAATATCATTTGATTTATGTGGGTGTTTGGACTCACTCGGTTTTCATCAAGGCTGACCACACGCACGAAGACCGGGAAAGAGGACTATGAACGGAGTCTCGCTGATGACAAGAATCAACCGGCAGCGTGTGGAAGTGTATTCCGAGGACTGCGTGCCGATCTGAATGGGTTTGTAACTTCACCGTCAATTTCAACGGCTTCAACTAACGGGCTATAAGGGCGACGCATACACGCGTCTACATTGTAGGAATGACACGCTCTTTTCTTGACCACTTATCAAACTTTGTTTCAGGGCCACGCTACGGGGCAAAGTACCGGTATCGGGGGTCACATGGCGTCACATTTCATCCCCACCGTTGAGCGTGAATCGATAGATTTCGTGTAAGTCGGTCGCACATTTGATGTCTGATGATACTGACGCTCCATCAGCGATAAGAATCTAACTGGTAAGTACTCAGGCTCTAAGCGTTGAAGCCCTGGTTTTACTTGGCAATTCCCCAGTCTGGAACGAGGAACTGTTATACGTGGGAGGTCTCTTAGCCCGCGTCGCTTACGAATCGCAGTTGTCTGCCATCGACAACGCATGGGTCTGTACAGCTAACGGCGGGCCCGATTCACGGCCACCTCAGGAGTTGCTGCATCGGCTGCAGGACGAGTTCATCCATACGCTCAAATTCTTCGAGTTCCATCGCTCTACACCCTCACAAAAGGTCGGAGAATTACTAGAAACCTCATTCTACCGATGCTCGTCTGTGGCTCCTAGAATGCTATCATCCGTTGGCGTTCGGGAAGCATCTGCCATCAAGGAGTATGATCCTGTCCTCGCAAAATTCCTAAACAGTATGCCTATGTTCCCGCAGCGCGTCATCCGCGAGTGCCCGCGGGCCATTGAGATACTGAAGAACAGAACAATGGTGTCACCCATTACATTTTCTGATGTTCTAGACTATCTCCGTCGACGCCCTCTCAGCAAAGAAGAACTTGTCTCCTGTCTCGAATGGTGGATACTCCTAATGGAACAAGACGGGTTGAATGTCAACCCAGCACAGCTGCTCGATGCTGTCGTTTTCCGTGACGTCAAGGGAGGTACCCTTCGATTATCGTCGGTACGATGTTTCGCCGACCCTCAAACTCTTGGGAACCACATTCCACCGGGGAGCCCCGTTCCCCCTTCGCTTTTGCCGCACGACATCGCCAGGCATTTTGTTCACGCAGAACTCACTGCTTTCGGTTGGCAAGAGTTCACCGTCGCCGACTGGCTACGATACATATCGCAGGAGGAAATCATGTCCAAAGATTCCGCACACGACTTTACGAGATCACCCGATTGGACGGTGCACGTGCTGACCGTCCTCGCTCGCGTCTGGCCATTTACATCGACTGATGTTCGCAATGTGGCGAGGGAAGTATTTTCGACGCGGAGATGTATTCCAACGTCGCATGGCCTACTCACCCCGGAAGAGTCGTACCTCCCTGGGACAAGCACCGGTCTTTTCCGTGACCTGCAATTGCCGATGGTCCAGCCACCTGATGGCGTGAAGATCACGGACGAGACTGAGAGTATCTTTTTATTCCTTGGTGTCCGAAAGCATGTTAATCCACAGCTTATATTAAAGCAGTAAGTCAACACCGCAGCTCGAATCCGGCTCGCGCTCACTTTGTCTAGAATGGGAGAAACGAAAAAATGGAATATCGCCGATCTCGTCGGATATCTCTGCGAAGTACGAGAGTCCCTGAGCCTCGAGGAAGTCACCAAGCTCGCATCTTCTCCGATATTTATGGAGGAGAGCGGCTCGGATCCCAGTAGGCATTACTGTGCCCACGAACTTTACGCCCCGACAGATATCTTCCGACGACTCGGTTTACGTGTGATTCGTTGGGAGGACAAGTCTAAATGGTCGGATGGCTCAGACCAAGGTACTTGGCTATTGGTGTTTCTGTCGCAAATACTAACATTTTTTGTCGTCCAGCCAAGCTCCTGTTCTATCTTGGCTTGCGTCAGTGCCCACCCCTGCCGGAGATTGTGAATCTGTGTTCCTCGAAGGATGAGACCGTCAGGACCGCCGCTTTCCAGTACTTGTGCGATAACCTTTCTTTGAAGTACCCTGATTACGATGCATGCCACGTCGAGCAACTCGCGTTTATACCAGCAGAGAACAACAAGGGCAATCACCTCGGAAGGCTAGGAGAGGTAACGGCTCTAACCTTTCTCCTGGTGTCTTTGATCCCGATTCCTTCCAGGTCTTCTTGGACAATAAGTGGAAGGCGCTCGGCTTCTCCGTCGTCCCCGACTACATAGGACCCACCGTCCGTGGACTAGGAGTACTAGAACACCCTCCCGTCCCTAAGCTCCTTTCTCATCTGAAAGAAGTGCGACCACCGGATGAAGACTCTGCTCGACGGTGGTTCGAGATTATATCCACACGAATCTCAGGCGGGTTTTAGCCACGCAATGCACTTGTTTTACTGATGTCTTTTCAGCCTTCGACTCACACGAACTCGTCGACCTCTCGAAGATACAGATGGTCCCAACGCACAGTTCCGGGATACGGAATTGGTCGACCCCCGCGCAGTGTTATCTCGGTGAAGGGAAGCAGGACCCTTTTTACTCGAAGTTGTTCGTATTCGTGGATTTCGGACGCACTGCAAATCGGTTCCTGAGCGCGTGTGGTGCGCGGAACGAACCGACGGTGGCGGATGTGGCACAAAGCTTAGTCGATGATCCGAAATGGTTCTACGACGCGGCTGGGGGCCCCGAGAAGTGTGTATCGAATGTTTGCAAAGGAACGGCCCAGAGTAACTGAGCTGCAACAAAACAGCTTCCTAACGCAGCTACGCAACCTCGCCGTGAACAAGTACCGTATTCCCGACGTAATCCTTGGAAAGATGAAACATGGACCCGTCTTGCTTGGCCAGATAACTGTGGGGTCTACCCGGTCATGGGAACCTCGAAGTCCAAAGGAGATCGTCATCGCGGACGACATCAACGCATACCGCCTCTTCCGTGAAGATATCCTGGTGGCTCCACAAGAAGAGCTCCTCGAAGGTCTGTACAGGGCCACTGCCCTATAATATCTCGCTGACGGAGCGCCAAAGACTTCTACGCCTCTCTCGGCTGCAGACGACTGAGTGATGTTGTACAAGAGCACTGCACAGTCGTCAGCGACCTATTGGATCGCGACACACTAGAACGTTGCTTGAGCATGCGAATGCTGGTTTTGGAAAGGCTGGCCATATTCCTTCGCGAATTCACATACGCAGAGCCAAATCTTTCGCTTAATTGGCTTTCCAAGGCTGAAAACTTCAGAGTCAAGACTTGCCAGAACTTGTCCATCCACAAAACGCTTGAGATCGAAGGCAAAAAGATCGAACAGATCCAAAACGCGTCTGCAGGGGCGAAAATAGATAACCAGGGACACGCGGAATTGTGGCTTTCCCGTGAAGCACTGTCAGAGCCTGACATGTACGAGTAAGTTGCAGCGATTCATCTCTCGGTTCCGAGTTCGGTGCTAAACTGGCGAGAAAAGGATCTCGACGTGTCTCTGTCGGCTGCTATTCGGGACAGCCAAGGTCAGCGAATCCCTTCTCTTTTCCGTGATGCTCTCGACGGACCTGGGCAATTTGCAACGAATAGGCTGCCATGGTTAGTTGCGTGTTTTGTGGTCAGCGATGGTCGACTGATAGTCACAATTCATTCCGCAGTCGAGCACCTCGGTACGCCATCTGATGCCGATAACGTCAGACCAATGCAGATTACCACCTTACGCCGAGCGTACGAGACACTCCAGGAAAATTCCTCTACAGAGATCGCAGAGCTTCGGAAGCGCTGTGACGTACTGTCCAAGGAGCGCGACGACCTCCAACAGCGTTATGAGACACAGTCGACAGAGCTCAGCTCTCTTCGTGAACAACCAACAGCCAAGCCCTCCATTTCCGAGAGAATTGAACGGGAGAAATCCGACGTTCAGTATGGTATAGTTTGTTCGCTGCCCGTTGATAGGGACGACGAAGAACATGTTCGGAGAAAGGACCTTTGGGAAGCAGATCCTACCGGCGCGCTGTACGTGCCGGGCTACTTTGAAGCGAAAGTTTGCATGGTAAGCAACCTCCATCAAACAGTTAGTGGGATGATAACTCACTCCCGGTTGGCAGGTGGCTGGTTCTCACGAAGAGAAGGAGTTCCGGGATGCTTATTTGCTCATCGAAAGTGATCCAGCAAACTTTGACGCACAGACGGTAAGTATCCTGTGCTATCGAGGCAGTTTATCCGACCCGAAGTGGGTGGACCAAGATAAACGCAAGTCGCTTTCAATCATCTTCCATGTTTTCGATCTGAAGCGGAATGTTTAGCTTCTTTCTCGGTACTTTGTGACATCGACATTGATCTGAGCGAAGCCGTGAAGGATCTGGTGATGAAAACGGATGATTCCGGGCATGTGTATTACCAGCTCAACTATGACGTGATCGTTTCATTTGGACGCACGGGTGTCCGCGCGGAGGTGTGCTGGATCTCGAGGGTAAGTCGTTTAATCTCTAGCCCCTGCTATCTCTTAATTTGTTCCCTGCAGACATGTGAACGACGGTAAGTCTTGGGGGTTTGTGGATTGACGCACCATCTCACACCGTCATAGAATCCCTGCGAAGATCACATACGGGGACTGAGCGTTTCTTACGGACTTTCTGTCGTGTCTGTATCGTGTATGGATAGTCGCTTCATGGTCCTGACTGATTATGACTATTCATCATAAGATCGACTGACGAACGTTGATGAAATCATCGGGCTGAGAGGGTGCTCTTTCATGTCATGACTGTGCAGCCCACATATATGTATTCGCTTTGCGGCATTTCCGAACGAGCATTTACTCGTCGTCAAGCATGATTATGTGGCCAGTTTCGACTACGAGTTGTCAGGTAAACGAGAGACCGAGGGAGTCGATTGCCAGTGCCTCGACGGAGCAGGCAGCACCAGGTCCGCCACAGCTGTGTCGTACCAACGTATGCGCGCGCGAATCACGTCAGGGAACTCGGTTGTTGGCAAGGACGCACCTCGTGCTTACCACCGCAGACGGTTCTTGAAGCTGTCACTAGCCCCTCGCTCGATATGGGTGCCGCCAGGCTTTGGATCACTTTCCTGTCGTGCTGCGTGATCGACTCGCTGCCCTTTCCTAGGTCATCTTTCCACCGCACGGACCTTCTTGAGCGATGCGCACGCACGTCTATCCGAGCCCTTGGATGCGACAAGCTCATATGCGCCCTTGAACACGTGTCCACGACGGGAGAAGACCCCCGGTGGTAGGAGCGTTGGCTAGGAGACGCGGCGATGTCGAACTCGACGCGATGAGCTCTGGCGCAAGGACAACGAGTGGGGGGTGACGCGTTCAGAGGGGGATGGCGGTCTTTATTGGAGAACGCACGGAGATATAGGGAGTACTGGCAGTGGTTCAGGGTTGACGAAAGGGGTCGTAGCTTGGTGGAGGCGGGCGTCTGAAATGGGACGGGCGATCCTCGGCTGACGTAAGTGCCAGGAACCTATCCGCCTGGTACACCTGGGCAACGGGCATGATGCTTCCGATCCACTGTCATCAAGCACCAACTCGGACTCGGGTCGCTGATATCCGGTTCAGTTTTCCCCCCAACCCCGATGACCACCACCTCCAAACGCAACTACTTTGGCAAGGGCTCTGTCGTTGTGGCATCTGACGGCGAGGGCGCCGTGCGCAGGCTCGCCATCACTGCGGACAAGCTGGTGGTGCGGCCCTTTGAAGGCATCGACGTGATCCCAGACATCCTCGCCTACGCCGCGCGGACTCACGGCACGCGCGAGGCCATGGGATGGCGCAACGTTGTCAGTGTCCACGAGGAGGAGAAGCAGGTCAAGAAGACCGTCGGCGGCAAGGAGGTCGTCGAGACCAAGAAGTGGAAGTACTTCGAGCTGAGCGACTATGAGTACATCTCCTTCCTCGAGGTCCAGGAGCGCGTGCTCGAGCTCGCGAGGGGCCTGGTGCACCACGGGCTGGGCAAGGAGGACGTGTTCAGCATTTACGCGCAGACGAGGTGCGTGTCTTCGGCCTTGGCCCCCCTTTTTCGGTCGCGCGTGGGGCTCACGGCGTTCATTGTAGCGCCAATTGGCAACTCGTGTCGCACGCGTGTGCAGTGATTTCGACGCCGGTGGCGGCGGCTTACGATGCCCTTGGCGAAGCTGATCTCGCGCACTCGCTCAACGAACCAGACTGTGCCGGCATCTTCACCAACGCTGACCTCCTCCCCGTCTTGGCGCGCATCATTAAGGACACGCCCTCCGTCCGACTGGTCGTCTACGACGGTGACGTCAGGCCGGTACTGCTCGACGACATTCGCAGCGTTCGTGAGGGTATCGTAGTCGTCTCCATCGACAAGCTGCGGGCGACTGGCCGCGCACTGCCTCTCAGCGTCTTGGAGGACAGCAGACCAACGCCAGACGATGTGGCACTCGTTATGTACACGAGTGGCAGCACGGGCGCCCCCAAGGGTGTCGTGCTTACGCACGGTAACGTGGTGGCCTCCGTCGGCGGCGTCTATCACCTGCTCGGGCACCATCTACTCCCCGATGACACCTTCCTCGCCTACCTCCCCCTCGCGCACATCTATGAGTACGTGGTAGAGCTGTCATTTTTCATGCTTGGGATCAGGATTGGCTACGGGCGGGTCAAGACGCTGACGGACGCGTCGGTGCGGAACTGCAAGGGGGACATTGTCGCCTTCCGACCTTCGATTCTCGTCGGTGTGCCTCAGATATGGGAGACGATTCGCAAGGGCATCCTAGCAAAGGTGAACGCGAGCGGAAACCTCAGGAAGACCGTGTTCAACGGTGCCATGGCGGTCATGAAGGCCAACGTGCCCGTGTTGACGGACATTGCAGACTCCGTCGCACTCAGCCAGGTGAGGGCGGCCACAGGAGGTCGTCTCCGTTTGGCGATGAGCGGTGGCGCGGCGTTGAGCAAAGAGACGCAAGAATTTCTGTCGGTGGCTCGGGTGACGATACTGCAAGGTGTGTTCTCTGCTGGTTCTATTGACATACGGACCGTTGAGAGAGGGAGATGCAGGCTACGGGATGACGGAATCGTGTGCCATGTGTGCGATACTTCCACCTGAGTTGATGCAGTACGGCTCTGTCGGGCTTCCCGTGCCCTGCGTCGAAATCAAGTTGAGCAATGTTCCAGAAGCGGGGTACAGAGCGCTTGGGATGCCACCCCAGGGCGAGATATGCATCAGAGGACCATCAGTAACCAGGGGTTACTACAAGCGCCCTGATCTGAACGAGGACGAGACGATCTTTACCAAGGATGGGTGGTTGAGGACAGGAGACATCGGGCAGTGGAACCCAGATGGGACGCTGACTCTGATTGATCGGTAAGTACGGTTCGACGTAAGAGAAATACGGGCTCTGAGGACACGAGGACAGGATCGAGAACTTGGTGAAGCTCCAGGGTGGCGAGGTATGCCGCGCGTTTGTTTTTCCAGCCTCGGTCGTGTTCTGACGGCGATGTGGTAGTACATCCCGCTGGGGCGACTGGAAGCGACGTACAGAGCGTGCAGCCTGGTCTCCAACATCTGCGTGCACGCATCCGCCGAGGCCGAGCGGCCGATTGCGATCGTCGTTCCGCACGAACCAAACTTGCGCTACGTTCTCACGCAGCGTCCGCTCCCCGGCGTGGACTCTACTGCGCCGCTGGCAGACTTGTGCCGCGACGAGGTGGTCCAGGGGCTTGTGATGAAGGAGTGTAACGTCTTGGGCAAGAGGAACGACTTGAAGCCGGTGGAGATGCTGGAGGCAGTGATCCTGACTGCCGACGAGTGGACGCCCGAGAGCGGACTGGTGACGGCGGTGCAAAAGGTGCAGAGGAGCAAGATCGCCCAGCATTTCGAGCGATTGATCAAGGTAGGCGCTTCGTGATCTGGCGTGGGCTGCGCTGACGATGTCGTAGACGAGGACGGGAGACGTCGCGAAGTGGGAGCCAGAGAGAACGCTGAGTCAGGTTGATCTGTGAGTCAGTTCATCGATCTCTATATGGGACATACAACTCATTGATCTCCACTAGCGAGCATCCCAAAATAAATGAGGACCGCTACCCCACAGGTTTCGAGGACCAGATTACGGAAATGGGACGTTCAAATACTCTGAGCGATAATGATATCGATATCGTGGACTCGGATGCTCGCAAGCAGATCGTGGATCTTCAGCGAGAGTTGACCAACTCCCGCTCTCGGATAAACAAGCTAGAGCGCGATTACGAGATCCAGCTGACTGAGCTGGATTCTCTCAGAGAGCAGCTCAGGGCCAGGGAGGTGGACGACAACGCTATTATCTCTTCTCTCGAAGCTCAGGTTGGGGAATGGAAGGAGAAGCATGGCGTTGCAGGGGACGAACTCAAGACCGCTCACAACACTATCGAACAGCTTCGTCGCGACCAAGACCTTGCGTCCTCCCGCTCCAAAACAGGTGAAGGCCAGATACGACGCGAATTACAATCCAATGTTCTTTACGGCGTCAACTGCGCGCTACCTGTCGACACAAACGACGAAGAACATATGCGGAGGAAAGACCTGTGGGAAACAGATCCTACGGGCGCGCTGTACGTGCCGGGCTACTTTGAAACGAAAGTTCGCATGGTGAGCCTTCTCCATCGGACAGTTAGTAGGACGATAACCTCGGCTCACCCCGTCAACAGGGCGGTGATCCTCACGAGGAGAAACAGTTCCGGGACGCCTATTCGCTCATCGAGAGTGATCCAGGAAACTTTACAGCGCAGGAGGTCGGCATCTTGTGCTATCGAGGCAGTTTGTCCGACCCGAAGTGGGTAGACGAAGATGAACGCGAGTCTTTCAATCTTCTTCACGCGTTCTCGATCTGAAGCATGATTTTAGCGTCTTTCTCGGTACTTTGTAACGTCGACGTTGATCTGAGCGAAGCCGTGAAGGATCTGGTGATGGAAACGGATGATTCCGGGCATGTGTATTACCAGCTCAATTACGACGTGATCGTATGGTTTGGGCGCACAGACATTCGCGCGGAAGTGTGCTGGATCTTGGGGGTAAGCTATTTGATCTCTTGCGCCTGCAATCTACTAACTTCTCTGCAGACAGGCGAACGGCGGTAAGTCTCGGGGATTGTCTTGATGTACCATCTCACCTGCGCCTTAGAGCCCCTGCGAAGATCAGATATGGGGACTGAACGATCCTCACCCTGGGCGCTCCTCATCGTAGCGCGCCTGTTTTACTTACTCTCGTTGGAGACACTATCTGTTACGTCTGAATCATGTATCGGCATTCGCTTCGTGCACCTGACCAGACTATGTCTACTCGTGGCTGGATGCACGTTGATGGAATCATCGTGCTGGCTCCGAGTGTCCTTTCACAACTCTGTACGACGGCACGCACGTGTATTTTCGCTTTGCAAAAGTTTGATATTTTCGAACGAGCATTTACCCGTCTAGCATACACGTGCGGCCACTCCCACCAAGAGAACAAAGACATACGAACTCGGCGGACGCGTGCGTCACGTCAACTCGATCGAATTAGTGGGACCAGGAGAGCAGAAGGCCAGTACCTCGATGGAGTACGAATAGCAGTAAGTTCGATGAGACACCACACGAGATATCATAGCGACTAGGTCCGCCGCGGCTGCGATCGTACCACCGTGTACATCGTTTTTGCAAGCGCGAACCACATCAAAGAACGAGCATGCCGGACGTTGGCGGTGGCGCACCTCGTGTGACATTTCCCGTCCGGACACTTCTCGAAGCCGGCCCCCCGTCGTTCCGCGCGATCGTCTCCCTGCCATTCCATTTTTTCGCTGCGCGGGTCTTCTCGAACGACGCGGATACGTCTGTGCGGTCGCGACAGGGTCACATACGACTTTGAAATCGCATCCAGGGGGGTATTCAGCGGGAGAAGACGGTCACGGTGCGGAGGTTTGGGGAGGAGGCGATTTCAACGAACTGGGCGCCGAAGGCTGGAACGAGAGGTCGGGTGGCCCTGAGGGGAGAACCGAGGGGACACGTGGTGGTGAAGTGGGTGAAAGCGGCAGGGGGACGATTGCGCACGGTCGTGGCGAAGTGGCGTTGGCGTTGGCGGGGCGCAGGCAGTGATGGTAGTGGTGCAAGGTCGATAAACTGGGAAGGCGGGGAGGGGGAGAAGGTGGTCGTGAGCTTGGTGGAGGCCGGGAAGGCGGTGAGAAGGGTTGGTCAGGCTTCGACCTGGGGTTGCGCAGGTGAACGCGCCTTGAAGAACGCTTCAAAGGCGGTGGTATGGACCGAGACCCTTGCTGGGAGGTTAGCGAGAACTCGCAGTCCACGACTCACTACTGCAGCATCGCAGCCATACATGATTGGTTTCCCAGACACCTCGTCCGTACTCTGATAAATATATAACACCGTCGGGTAAACCGGTGAGCTTGCGACTCGTCTCTTCTTTCGTGTACAATGCCACATCATAACCACCGTCCTCTTGATCTTGCCGAATGAACACGCCATCATGTGTGTAGTGCATTGGATCCATGGTCGACTCTGCTATCTCCTGAAAATCGGACGATCTGATGATGAGCAAATCGCTGGAAGTGTACGGTACACTTCATGTTCACCTTTCAACATCGACTATACATATCTATCCGGGCAACCGGCAACGCGCGGCGCTCACCAAATTTGGTTTTCCCATCCGAGGTCTAATTTGAGGACTGATTTTGATGCGCTCATCGACCACTCCACGTAGAGGTTTGTCGTCTTGCTGTGACACTAGCCTACGTCAAATCCATATCAATATATTACAGCACACTGGAAAGACTCAGCACCAAGGTCCCGGAAGTACGATGAATTCAAGTCGGTGGACAGACATACATTGAGACAGTGAGGCTCTAACTAGCGACGGAATGACGATGGTATACGAACGTCCCAGAGTCTCAAACGGAGCGGACGTTGACTCTCCTCACCCTGGGTAAAGTCCCCCAGCGAGAACGAGAACTGCCCGTTCCAGCCCTCCTGGGGGCCCTCCTTTTCCTCGGCAATCCCTCCTTGATGATGTCCGAAATTCGAATAGTACGCTTGGTCCTGAACCCTTCGTTCACGCCCATCTTCCTGTTCGGTGGAAACTCGCCGTCGTCACCGCTCAGAGCAGGACCAATCTGGCATTGCTCGATCTGCTCCAGATCGTCGTCATCGTTCGGCTTGTCGACGCCGCATCGCTCCTCCCTGCGATCTGGCGCGCGCGTGAGCCGATCACGCTCGCGACGTCGAAACACGTGGCACGTACGCGCTGTCTCCATGTTCCAACGGGCGACGTCCCCGTGCAGCGATGGCGGGACGGACGTCGCCTCCTTGTACTTCCTCTCACTGAGCCCCAGTCCAGCGCGAGCGTCCCCCAACGCCGCCTCAGCGACGCGGATCGCCCGATCGAGGCTGTGCAGCGCCTCGTGGTAGAGCGACGAAACGCTCAAGGAAAGGTGTGGACGGGTCGAGTGCGTCCCGGGGAAAAAGCAGGGAGTTTGGATTGCGATCGTGGCCATGGGCGTCGAGATCGAGGTGGTGGAACAGGTTCATCCACGCTTCAAGAGCGGAGTTGGATTCGTGAGCGGAGAACGTAAGTTATTGCCACGGGCGGTGACCACAGTCTGTTGTCCTGCTGCAGTCGTTCGAATATTGGTCTCATCCTCGCGCCTCTTGGGTATGTCGCTCGTCTCATGGGCCCTATGCTCCCGAAACAAAGTTACAAGTTGATAGCTACCAGACCAAGTGTGACTCGGACGGGATCGAAGAGTCAGAAAAGCTGGGGCACGCACGGCCCCCATGATGGCGAAGGCACTAGATCTTCTCACCGCATCATTGGAGTCTCCGTTGGAATGGAAATTGAACATGCTGGAGTTGTGCCCAGTCGGATCTCCCTGGCGGGCATGGTACTTGCCAGCGAGGCCCTCGGCGCCGAGGCATTTTTCCGACCATATCGGTGATCACGCCGCGTGATTGGAATTTGGGCAGAGGGGATCCCGTGCATCTCCAGACACCAACAATCAAGTGCTCTTGTTGGAACTTGGAAACGACTGTCTACGTTTTCGACCTCTCCAACTGGCACCCATGTCGAGCCTCCGACCGTACACAGGTGATCCGAAGCTCGTCATCGCGTTCGATATCGGTACCACGTTTAGTGGCATCTCGTACTGTATTCTCGAACCAAATCATGTCCCTGAGATTTTTGGAGTCACCAGGCAAGCTCTTCGTCGCGTTTGACCGGTTCGCCTTAAAGTTACTTGGTCCCAGGTTTCCTGGGCAGGCACAAGTCGGCGGTGATGCTAAAGTACCATCGCTTTTGTACTATGACAAGAGTGGTAACGTCAGAGCGGCCGGCTCAGAGGTGCTCACTGAAAACGTTATCGAGGACGCACTGAACGAAGGATGGTTCAGGGCAGAATGGTTGGTCATAATTCAGGTCACATCACCGCAGATATCATGCTCATGCGCGTAATCCAGGTGGAAGCTTCACCTCCGCCCGAAGCATCTAGCCTCCTCCATCAACAAGGACGATGATCTACCCCCCCTGCCACCCGGAAAAACCGCCATTCATGTCCTCGCAGATTTCATCCGCTATCTCTTCAAGTGTGCCAAAACCTACATCGAAGAACACCATCTCGCTTTCTCCTGGTCATCGGTCGCAAATTCCATAGAGTACATCTTCGCTCATCCCAATGGTTGGGAGGGTATACAACAACAGCTATACCGTCGCGCGATCGAGTTCGCTGGTCTTGTACCCGGTACACCTGAGGGGCGATCTCGTGTCCACATGATAACGGAGGGCGAAGCAAGCCTTCATTTTTGCGCCGCAAACCTTATCAACGTGGAATTGACCAATCAAGTCACTCCTCAGGGGGTCGTCATCATTGATGCTGGCGGTGGCACCATCGACCTGAGCATGTTCTCTATGACGTCTAACCCGATCTCCTGCGAGGAAATTGCTCCGGCCGAATGTACGCCGCATCGCTTATAGTCGGATGCCACCTCCCTCATCCTTATTCTTCTAGGCCGACTCCAGGGGTCCGTGTTTGTTACCCGTCGAGCCAGATTTCTGTTGGAAAGTCAGCGGCTTGTTTTTCCTTCCATTTACCAGTGACGAATTTGGAAATTCATCAAACAGGGAAGCTTCAAGGCTGGGAGCACGACACTCCCGACGAGATCGCCGAATATACGCGCGAGTTCGATCGGTCAACGAAACTAGTTATCAAGAGCGATCAAGAACCAGCTTATCTCAGGGTCGGTGGTCGCCGTACCAACGCTCCGAAATATAACATCCACTTCGGAAAGTTGAAGTTAACGGGGTGAGCCTTCCACCATGCCATCAACTCTAAACGTATTATTTTATATCTTCTAGAGAAGAAGCCACCGATCTGTTCAATGAGTCTTTTGACGCCATCATTGGCGCGTTCGAACAGCAGCAGAAAGCTACTAGGACGCAGATTACAGTGAGCTTGACCTTCATGTAGTTATTCATCACATTCATGTGCTCTTCGAGATGGCGTTCATTGTCGGTGGCCTCTCAACAAACGACTGGATCTGGTCTCGGCTCCATGCATATTTCAAGGATAAGAATATCAATGTTTGCCGTCCAGATAATCATATGTGCGTGTTCGCGCTGCATGTTTAATTTTCCTGCATGGTTTTATCAGCAATAAGGCGGTGGCTAACGGGGCGGTGCTGTCTCACGTTGACTGCGAAAACCATAAGGTCATCTCGCGAGTTGCACGTGCGACATACGG
>JBBPSZ010000051.1:0-21390 GCA_038093835.1 Strobilomyces confusus
TCAACCACCGCTCATGCGCCTCTCATATCTGCTAAAGACTCGGCCATCCATTTTGCTACTCAGACAGCGGATATGATCACCCGACTGGAACGCGCCATCGGGCACCAACGTCGTCTCACGGTGGCAGCAGGTCTCCCCGACGGGCGGGGAGTGGCAATCGCGGGCGTACAAGCGATATCAACGGAACGTGGCTCCATGACGTTTTCAGAAACCGCGTGTCCCGGCACAGCCTATTATTTGCCCGAAGCAAGATCATTGGTCGTAAAATGCGCGGAGGGAACATGGCTAAGTGTGGCGAGGCTACAGACCCAGCACAGAGCGATGTTGGAGGCGAAGGAGTGGTGGAACGGAGTGAAGGGGATGGGATGGGTCGAGGACGGCTCGTTGAGGTTCGACACGGTAGTGGAGTAATGCTGTGTCACGATTGCCAATTCGATCCAAGTACGCTCGCAGGCAAAGTTATCCCGTTACGCAGCGGAGCCTGCGCCTCGTCGTCCTCCTTGGCTTCGCTGGAAAGTGATCCGCCTCCTTCGAGGCACGATGTCGTCAAGGACCGCCGCCGCAAAGGAAGCTGATGCCAGGTCTCACACTGGTGGAGCGGGATCCGCTCACCCGTCCACCAAAACTGGCGAACGAGGTAAGCCTTCTCTTGCGGCTTAAGCGGCTCCTACGTAGTAACGTCCCAACAGCAGCGGCTCAGCAGCTATTCTCGTTCGATCCCAAGTACAAGAAGTACACGCAACAGGTGGAAAAATGCTTGAACGCGTTCGACAACGTACACGAGTGGGCGGATTGCATAGCGTTCTTGAAACAGCTACTCAAGGTGGGTATGTGGTCGGATAGCGGGTCATTTTATACTGATTGTCATCTATAGGCGTTCCAATCGTACTTGCAGTTCAAGGAGATACCGCACAAACTTATCGTGGCCAAACGGCTGTCCCAGTGCTTGAACCCTGCACTACCGACCGGAGTGCATCAGCGAGCGCTCGATGTATACACCCACATCCTCTCGGTTCTTGGAGTGAGTGACATGAAAGGCGGACCTGGTCGCGTGCTGACGAGGAGACGGTAGACCGAGGGCCTGAAACGCGACCTTCCGTTGTGGTCGTCGGGGTTGTTTCCTTTCTTCGAGTATGCGTCCATGTCAGTCAAGGTTCGACCAGGTTTCTGTCTCCACCTGCCTCAGATATTAACAAACGGGCTAGCCCACCTTGCTCAACATCTACGACACATATTATCTACCGCTCCAACACGATCTCCGGCCTGTTATGAAGTCATTCATCCTCGCGCTACTTCCAGGACTCGAAGAAGAAACGGGCGAATTTTTTGACAAGGTATGAGGTCTCACGCTGCCTACGTTTCATGTGACTGGATCATATATAGGTGTTAGGTCTTCTAGACCGATTATCCGGGACAGTGTCACCGGTATTCTTCATGCAGAACCTCTGGCTCGTCATGATCACGATGCCATCCGCTCGCGGAACTGCGCTCAACTTTCTGTCGCGACGTCTGCCCAGGCTACACGCCGACGAAGGTGAGCGAGGATAACCCCGGGATCATTCCGTTGCTATAATCGTTTTAGACATCACTGTGATCGTCGGGCGCGATATCGGCTTAATGATAAGAGCATTTGCGGCAGCACTGGAGGACGATAACCTTTTGGTCCGCAGGAGTGCCTTGGACATGTTACTGCAGACAATGCGTATCGATGGTGCAGCCGTTAAACGTGCCAAGCCTGAAGATGCTGCGATACTCATGAAAGCGGCGGTCGGTGTCGTCCTGAGGCGCGACTTGTCTCTGAACAGACGGCTATACACTTGGTTACTCGGACCCGATGAGAAGAATGAAGCGCAGTCTGCGTATCTCCGGCAATACGCATTACAACTTTTGAGCTCTACACTGAAAGTGAGAGTTCCACTTGTGTTTGGGACATCTCTGACTCGTTCCCCTAGATCGAGATGTTCACTCCCTCTGGAGAGTACTCCGAGTCACGCCCTTTTAAAATCTTTATCTCCCTTCTTGACAAGTGGGAGATTGGCTCTCCGCTTACCGATGCCTTGATATACGATGCACTCAGAGCTATCCGTCAGCACATGACAAGTGACTCAGAGATGAGAGAAGACGTATGATTTTTGCCCAGCCAGTGTGGGTCCCCGTTGACGTTTTCACATCGTGTAGCTCACTATGACGGCTACCACCTTACTGGAGGCTGCGGAGCCCAGCATACTTTGGAAACATCTGCTCAAAGGTATATTAAACGCTGTCAGCTCCAGTGAACATCCACTTGAGGTATGCCAGGAGGTGATTGTGATTATCGCTTTTTTCATTGATACAGGACTTGCTAGGCAATCAGCCTCTCACTATTTCTTCTCCGTTCTTTTCCTATGCAGGACGAGGAAGTGAAGAGCATTCATATACCTATAATTTTCGCCGCCCTGATGGAGAAACTACTTGTGAGAGCTTGACTGCATCAACGTCGCATGTCTAACTCACACCAGGTCCATGTACAAGAAGACTCCACCCGTATTGCATCCCCCGTGGTGCGGGAGTGTTTCGTGCTTGAAAACGAAATACTACGACACCTTTCCCCAGAAGCTTTGCAACAACGTCCAAAGGTGGCGGATTCACCGCAGGACTTGACACTTGGCCCCTTGGCATTTGGCTCTGCTTTCTATGGCCTTGATGTTCCGAACTCTATCCCTCGTAATCATTCGACCACGCCCTTAGTTTGTGTCATCGAGCATTCATTTGCGTTCAGTCAGATTTGTGCGCAGGTTGCGGTTCAGCAACAAGATGTCAGTTCACATCTCATGACATCATATTCGCATGTTCTGTCGTTACTTGGGAAACTCGTTGACTTCGCTGATAAAGCCTCGGATGGCTCGTTGGAGATCTCTTGGAATCCTTCGAGCTGGGTTAGCGACATGCTAAATAGCCTGGATGTTGAGGTCAGGCCCTTTTTACTCGTCCACTCGTAGACTCAGCTTCAATTTCAGAGCATCGATTTTAATCTGGTGGACAGTTGCATCTCAATTCTCATGTCATTGCAGCGGTCGTCTAAATTCGTCCCAAAGTTGGTCCCTGACCAGAGACAAGTCGTCAGTCGGATGGTGAAGAAGGTTGGTAACATTCTGCCTTTCGCTCTGAAGGAGTATCTTGACCTTGTTTATAGCTTTTCAGGTTTCTTCGTCAGGACTCGGCAGTTTTCCATGTCCGTGCTGTCAGTCTGGTGTGGACACTGGAATCGTCTACTGGCCAGCATTTCGTTGAGTCCATCATCGCGCAAAGTATGAGTTCTCCGGAACCTAACGTCGTGCACGACGCTTTTGATGCGTTTGGTGTTCTCTGGAGATTGTCAGGTAAGCCCGGGTTCAGAAGAGTCTGAGGCAATGTTGAATCATGTTTGCGGCACAGATGATGATGTTTCACCTGGATTTCGTTTGAAAGTCCCTTTGATGATTGTCTTGGAATCATTGAACAACGATTGTCCTACCTCACGTCGAGTTGGTGAGACCTGGATGAGGTGCAGCCTTAGGTCTTATATACGGTGCGCATACGAGTTCCCGTTTCTGTAGGCGGCGGCTGATGACAAATCTGTAGGATACTGGAGCCACTCCTTTACGATCTAATTGATCCCAAGATTCGGCGAAAGCCTACTGTGGTGAAGATCCGAGGCAAGGAGATTCGGGGGTACATTTACGAGCAAAAATTCGATCAGCGTTATGTCCATCATCTCCTAGAGATCTTACATTCCATCGTCCAATTTGGTGGACAAGGATTTACAAAGACTGCTCGAAGCACTCCGATCAAACGAATTCAGTACCAGCCATTAGTGCGGCGAGTGGACGCTGGTAATTATTTGTTCTTCTACTTCGGGTTTTCAGGCACATTTATCATTCATTTAGCGCTCTTTGACCCCAATGCGAATTTTTTGGACGTATTGATTGAACTGTTGTCACGGTATGCACATACCCCTTGTAGCTTTCCTCTACTTGAAAAACTTTTTCATCTCTGCAGATTCATTCAATCGGAACCGAGGGAACAGAACGCACCCACGATGGAACCTCTGAACACTAGGATACAGTCGATATCTATCGATATCTTGCAAGCCATTGTCGCACGCGGGGAAGTCGATCATCTTACTCTCGAGACACTAGAACCCATCGTCATCGGAAAATTATATTTCTTCGTTCATCTAAAGCGCCTTGACCTCCAGAACAAGCTCCTCCGCATCCTTCATTCGTTGATTTCAGCCTCTACAGCTCACATCGCTCAGATGAACGCCGAAGAGCAAGGTAGTACTGAAGGTTCCCTCGCTTCCGGAAAGAAAACGTACACGTTAAATCCGCTTTTGACGCATACCCTGACGGATGGAATTACTGTGCCTCACAATCGACCTGTACAGCAACATTGGCTTGACTTCGTACTGATGGCTGTCCCACAATTCCAATCAGCCCTTCAAGGGATGATCCCTCCCTTGGCCGACTGTATCTGCCGACAGCTCCGATCGCTCCTGAAGGATGCGGTTCGAGCTAATCATCCAGATTCTCCAAACGCGACTACGGGCGTCGCGACTGATGCGGAGTTCGTCATGCTGCTCAACACTTTAGAACGACTACTCGCCTTGGGCTTAGCGAACCATCCCGAAACAGCGCAACAGGACGAGGACACTCCGATGCAAGAGAAGAGTGGCGAAAGTAGCGGAATCCTCGGTTATGTCTCGAATGTCTTCACTGGTGATACCGCAGCACCCTCGGATGACCAGGCCACAGTGAGTCATCCTCACTCTGAGAGTCGATGTTTATGACTTAGTCGTGCAGGTGCGCTCTCCTGGCTTCCGTTCGCTCAATGACGGCGTTCGCGTTTTGTTCGCGATATGGGTTAATTTCATCTGGACTAGTCCGGCTTCGAAGCGCTCCGAAGACGATTCGCTAGCCATGATATATAGCCGGACGCGGGGTCGCTGTCGAAGGGTGCTGGAATCCCTCTTCCGGGCTTACCCCTCGGAAGTGCTGGAGGGAGTGGTCAGTTGTTGGGATGGTGACCTCACCCTTCACTCCAGGGACTCTAAGCTTGCTGAGAGCGCCGCGTTTGAGCTAGTCGACGTTCTCATTGCAAACGCTCCCTCTGCTGTGCACATGATGTGTGAGAGCATAGTCATCAGGTCGTCAGGCGGTCCTGAAAGGAATCGGAGATATACAAACCCCGAGGTGTAAGTGTAGATGACAAGTCGTCTGTACACAAACTGATGAGCTCGCTTTGCAGGTCTGATATCACGCTATTCAGGTTCCTGGAACAATATCTGTCGCGGTTAGAGGGTCCCCTGGCTCTTCAAGTCTGGGGCAGGTTCATGCAACTTGCGAAAGACTTTGCTTCCGGCATTCGGGAGTTCCGCACGCAAGTATATCTCACTCTCAGGTAGGGAGCGCATTCAATCGACCGATTACACGTCCCACGAAGTTTCGCAGGTGTCTCTGCGTGCTGGGTGACAAAGTCACTCAGACCACGGCCATGGACGACAAACGAATTAAGAAAGACTTGCAAGAAACGTTTGGAAAACTCCTTGACGCATGCGTGACTTTCGTCGGCCGTACTACAGAGCCTTCGAGTTGGATACGACGAACGACGGAAGACCCCATGGTCAATGGTAGATCATCGCTGGCACCGCGTGGACGTGAGGAACGCTAAACGGGATGTTTTTGCGCTTACTGAGGCGATCGCCAGTTGCAGATCTGAGGGCGAATGAGAAAGCCAACTCTAGTTCAGTGTCTTTACAAGATCCCAAGCCGACATGGGGAAGCGAACTGCCGTCCCAGGCGAGCTCTCGTTGGCAATGACTCAAGACGTGGCACTCACATCCGAACAGATCGTCGACTTCGTTGCGACCACCGTGGTCCCTAACTTGCGTAAATTCCTCATGGATAACGACAGAGTGGCGGGCGCTTGCAGTAACATTGTATACTACATCATCAACCCAGCGCTGAAGGCGAAGTCGCGGTAAACCACTTTTCTTCGACTCGTTCGCGACGACTGACTCGCCATCAGTCCAATGGATCTGGATGGCGCGATAGTCGATATAATACAGGAACTCACCAAACTACCACCCGCACTCAAAGTTTGGCGTACACCGGTTTCCGATATTCTGTACGATACTCGGTTCTTCCAATCCAGTCCTGTGGTCGCGCCCAAGTGGAAACCGATTATTAAGGCTCTTTTCGACTCGGATAAGACGTCCTTTGGCGAGTTGCTAAGTTCGTTTAATGTCCCCACTTCTCGCACGTCGTGGCTGAGCCCTTCTAGGTCGTATCGCTACGGCGCCGTCTACCAACATCTTCGTCAACCGGGAGAACGAGATGTTGATCCGATCCTTCAATTTACGCCGGCTGTCATTCGTCTTGTTCGTCGGGGAGAAGAATCATTTCTTGACTCAGTTACCCAGCGTACAGGAGAAACTGGTTGACACTCTGCGCAACGTTTCCTCGCCCATCGTACAGAGCGAGGTGTTTCTGTGCGTCCGCGTACTGCTCTGCCGCCTTTCGCCGCACAACTTGGCCAGTTTCTGGCCGGTGATATTGACCGAACTGGCAAGTTGTCTACTTCATGTGTCGATACGTTTTTTTTACCAACCCCAACAGTATCGGATTTTCGAACAAATCATCGTGTCTGTCCCTGCCGATGAATCCGAGGATCTCCCTCTTATTCTCTCTGCGAGCAAGTGCTTGGATTTGCTCCTCACTCTCCAAACAGCCGAGTTCCAAATGTGAGCTTCGCTCGCCTGTTTGTACGCGCACTCGCTGACTTGACTCAGACACCAATGGATGTTCATAACGGACACGGTCGATGCAGTGTTCCGCCCAGACGAATGGAACCCAGAAGCCATGTTCGATCAACTCGCAGAGATCGTCGGCAGCCTCCCTGTCCCGGACGCACGGGTAAGCATCCCTGTCGCAGCCCCATTTCCCCCATCAACGTCGCATGTTGCCTCGCAGGAGCGCCGACGGTCAAAGAATGACCACCCCGCGTTTCCGTCCATCTCCACTTCCGTCAGCTTCCCATCGGTCACAGCGGCACAGGCGGCGCCGATGCGGCGACCCATGTTGAACGCGCTGCGACAGATTGACTCGGTGCGCGATTTGACACCGTTTTTCTCTCACGTGAGCATCTCGACGTACGAAAGCGTGTACGCCAGCGGGGGGAACATTGACTGGGAGGCCGTGGAGCGGGGGCTGCTGGAGGACATGTTTGATAGTCGGTGACCGTCGTCGCTATGTTACCCTCTTTTCTCTGGTCTCTTTTTCGTTTTGTTTACTCGTGCAGGAATGTCATCCTTCATTCGAGTTGTGGGCGGCCCTGAAAGTCGTTTGCCAGGACTGGGCGTTGTGGGCTTCGAGGGTACATCAAAGTTTACCGTGCTGAGCGGGCGATGATGTGAAGCGAGGGTATAGAAATGTGTGCATTTCGAAGCTAACATGGACGGGCAAAGCGCACGAAAGATCGAATATATGAGTATCGTAATCAAAAGTCCCCCCAACTACGGCGGAATTTGTACTGCATACGGTCCTGAACGTTAGCGCTCCATCTAAGTCCCACTCGAATAAGGACGTCGACGTACCTTGTATGGCAGGTTTTTCCTGCAGAAAGATGGTGAGCATGCGTTGGTCTCGGGGAGCAGTCATACCGACCTCATCTTCTCGGCTGGCGACTTGGGCTGCTTATAGCCCTGTTCGCCGGTACCCCATTCAGACTGGTTCTCTATCTCCTTTTCAATGTTCTTGTACTTGACAGAGGGATCCTGCTGCTTTGGCGCGCCTCTCGTCATCTTGGGTTTGGGTATCGAGACTGGGGTCTCAGGGGGTTCGTGGGCGCGCATGACCTCCTCGACGGATATGCCTTGAAACTTGGCCTCGCGTTCGGCCTCTTGAAGCTCGATCTTCTCGTGGTCAGCGAAATGCTCGATGTCTTCGGGATGATTGTACGATTCGTCCGTCTGCGTTTCGGGCGTCGAGTGGTATTGCTCTACATCGAGCGAGAGCGGTGTTAGTCCGGGACATGGAGAACGGGCGCACGCGACGACGAACCTTCGTGGTGGAGGAAGAACTCTGTGGCGAGTGTCGTATCGTGAGCCTCGGACGCGCGTCGAAACGAGTTTCGAGTGACGCACCGCTCTCGACGTCGTAGTGGTGCCCCTCGGCACCGATGTCGTCAAACGACGGAAGGCCGCTGAACCCAGCTGCCTCGAACTCCTGCGGGGACACCTTGCCGTCCCCGTCCTTGTCCATCAATTTGAGGACGGTGTCGACGACGTGGCCCGCCTTTTCCTTGTGTTCGACGTCGTCCTATGAGGCGTGGTGGGCAGTCGTGCCGTAGAGGTTCGGAGAGGGCGGAGCTCACCCTGGATTTCTTCTGCGAGTAGACGTGGTGGACGCCGTATATGGCCTCTATTTCCTCGCGGTCCCATGTCCCGTCACTGCGTGCCCAAGGACATATCAGCGCGCGCACGCCAAGGGACGGGCCGCGCCTCACCTATTCAGGTCGTGCAGCTGGAAGAAGCTCTCGAGGTCGAAGGAATCGCTGGGAACGAGCGCGTCAGCGGGGGCGCGTGCTGAACCGGAAAACGGAGATGGGATACACACATGTGGTGTTCCGACGCCATCTGTGCGGGGAAGAAGTCAGAGATACGCACACAGAACGGGGAATGGGGCGTACGTGACGGATGGCGTAGTCGGCGGCGGCGAGCTTCGCGTTCTCGTCGGCATTGTCGTCGTGGCCGCCGTGCGCGGCGACCAGCACTGCGAAAAGGAGGGATATTGCCGCGAACGGTTGCATCGAGGCGCAGTGGGAAGGTGACGGGGTCCTGGCAACTTGCTTCCGCAACCGGGGTAGACCCCGGTCACCACGGTCCCGGCAACATGTCGACGACCAAATGGCTCGCAGGTGCTTGTGACACCCTCCCCGGTATGCTCACAAAGTGCCGTTCATGTTGACTAGGTCCACTAGTCGTGGACCGTCCACTATTTCACTGCGGCGTGATTGCGGCAGGCTTCTGAATCGTCTTCAGCTTGAGCGTTGAATCGAAATGGGTCGTCAATAACTGGTACGCACTCCGGACGTGATAAAATCTCTAACGGTGCTACTTGATCTGAATCAGTCGGACCTATTAGCATCAGCTCGATCACCCGCGTTAAGGCGCTTGTCACAGTGAGTGGATTTGATGATGAGATGATAGTCACCAGGCTGGAGCCACAAAACATAGAACAACTATACAAGATCGTCCGGATCAAAACATGAATTGATCTATATCTGGTACCGAGACCTAGCGATTGTGGACAATGTTAACATGAAGCCAACCAAGTACTTTCGGTGCCATTCTACGTTGTAGGGGCATTAACCCACCTCGATGCAAGACATCACTAGTTCAGTTGTGTAGCCTTTGTTTGCATTTTGCGAACGATCTTTTAACAAGTGCAACTTGCCACCGTGTATCGTTAAACTTGAAAGGGTTTTCGGAATTCGATAAATCGTTCCTGCTGCCACTGGACTGCTCGTGTTTTTTTTAAATAGTGACGAGCCGTCTCCAGTGCTCGAACAATCCCCTGCTGACGCGAAGGGAGCTGGGCAACTTGGCTCCTCAACTCGGACGAACCTGCACGAAAATAACACCGATCACCAGACGGGACGTAGAGCGAGCAAGATGGTTTAGATTATGAGCATGTGATAAGTACTATGCATTGGTCTATAGTGCCTCTGTCGGGTCGAGATGCGATGAGCGACGTAGCAGGTCGTGCTTGCAGTTCAGAGCGTCTACTTGCGTGGTATTCGAACGAATGGACGTTGGTCTCCATAACTTCATGACTTGGACGGGGATCGAGCCTACCAGGCTCGCCTTACGACCCCGTCCGCTAATGCCTCTAATGCCTCTCTTGCTTCACTCGCGGGAAGCATTTCAAGTACTTCCCTCGCCTTTTCAGCGTACGCTGTTGCAAGTTCGCGGGTGCGGGAGACGCCAGACGAAGCATGGATCAACGACAGCGCCTATCCGATGGTGTAGGAACACCGTCAGACAAAAGTAGCAGCGATAGCAGGGAAACTCACCCGCTCGACGTCTCCGTCATTCTTGAACCCACAGGCGATCAAGGGTTCCAATTCGGGATACTCTTCCGCGGCGTACAACACGGGTCCGGTGGCGATACCCGAACGCAGATCTGCCCCTGATCCCGGCTTGCCGAGCACCGCCGAGGACGAGAAATCCAGAATGTCGTCCACGAGCTGGAGCGCGTCAGCCACGTCACTTCGACACGACGAACGACCCACCTGAAATGCGATGCCGACGTTCCGCCCGTAGGCGTACGCGACCTCCTTCCAGATCTCGCCCTCTCTGCATCCCCCAAGCACCACGGCGGCCCGCGCGCCTTTCGCGATCAGAGACGCGCTCTTGAGGTACGTCTTCTTGAGGTACGTACACCACCTGTCCGAGCAGGGCACCTCGGCGTGCGACGGTCCCGCGCGTAGACGCGACAGATCGACCTCGCCGGACGGCGACGGCGCGCTCGTGCTCGCGCCTGCTCCGCGCATCTGCAGAATCTCGCCCTCGACGAGGTTGGCGATCACGCTCGCGATCAACTCAACGACTTCGTTGTCTCCGAGCCGGGAGAGCGCCGCGCTGGCTCTGCCGAGCAGAAAGTCGCCTCCAAGGACGGCGAGTTTGCTACCGAAGGCTGCGGGAGCAGACGGAGCACCGCGTCGGAGGTCTGACTCGTCGATGACGTCGTCGTGCAGAAGGGACGCGACGTGTATCATTTCGACTATCTGGGCGAGACGTCGTTGGGTGGGCAGGAGAGTATGTGCCAGCTGGGGCAGCGAGACGGCGGGGTCGGCGGTGAGCGAAGGAGGGGGTGAGGGGTATGTGATCATTGGCGGAGGACGGAGGTCAAAAGGCGCGTTGAACGACGTGGTATGGTCCGGCATGGAGGGATTAAAGTCGTTGAGCGCGTCGGGACGCGAGAGGGGCGCATCGAGTTGCTCGGGGCTGAGTCGGGAGTGTTCCGAGCACCAAAGCTTGAGCGGAAAATGCGAACCGAGGCCGTTCGTGGCCCGGGAGAACAGGAGGACGATGAGGGGACGGAGCTGTTTCGAGGGGTGGTGAAAGTAGTACGAGGCGATCTCGGAGAGCGTCGGGTTAGACGAACCGAGCAGGCTGAGCAGCGACGAGTGGACGTGGCTGATCTCGGCCTTGAGCAGGGCGTGCGGGTCCACCTTGTTCGACGCGAGCGGTGACGCACGCGCGTCGGGGGACGACACCGACGGCTGGGAGGTCGCCAAGGCGGCGCTTATAGATTGGCGACGCGCATGTCGTGCGAGTCGGGGAGGAGCGAATGCAGGACTAGACAGACGGACCGCCGCCGACGCTGCTCTCGACCACGTCGACATCGTCGTCGTCGTCGAAGCGTTTTTTCGGAAACAACGCGACTTTTTTCCCGCGGATGTTTATCTACACGCTTCGTAAGAAAGAATGCCCGTCACCGGCTAAATCCCCGTCCGGGCGACGTCGCCGAGCTACGCGTCCGACTCTTGCTCCCGTTCACCGACCCCGACGACGACGACGCCCCCGTCATCGTCGCCCCCATCAGCCCACGATGCTTGTTCACTGACGGCGCGAGAAACGTCGCCAGCTTGCGTGCCTGTAGCATCGCTTATTAGTCCCAGCGCACGCTGCGACACACGGCACACTCGCCTTGACACGCATCGTGTCCCAGTCCGCCGTCAGCGTCCCGTTCACCGCGACCAACAGCAGCGGCTCAGTGTCCTCCCCAGACTCTCGCCCATCGTCGACGGCGAGTACGAACATCCGTCCGAGCTGTGACGTAGTGGTCGTAGAGCACCCGTCAGTAGACACAACGCCTCCTGTTCCATCGCAGGCTCACCTCGCTCTCGACCATGCCCTCGCTCTCTTCCCTCGTCTCAGCCCACACCTCCGCCCCGAGTCCCGCCGCCATCCGAATCTCGTCCTTGGACCTTTGTGGTGTGGGTCCCGTGCGCGTCTCTACACTGGAAACGCTGCCAGGTTTAGACTCTTGTGGCGTGCTGGTGCTCGACGACCGATTCGACTTGACAGAACGCGGGCTAGAAGGAGCCCCACCGACCCCTGCGATGATGATGGAACCACTCTGACTGCCTTGCGATCCGTGCGAGAACGTCGATGCAGAACATCCCTCTGCGCTCATCTGGGAGGCATACGACACTAGCGCGCCTTCGGGCGTGAGCAACAGCGCGGTGTGTATAGAGGGCGGGGAGAGCAACTGGGAGAGATACGTGTGCAGGGTGGGGAGGACGAGCATCGTGTTGTTAAAGTTAGAGTTGCCAAAGGTAACATTCAGCCGGCGAGTCGAGTGGCGCGACGAGATGATAGGGAACACCATACATTCTCTTCACAGACGAAATGCTACGGAAACAAACGATAAAAGCCAACACATCGAGATGCCATAGTGAGAGGAAATAAGGATTAAAGGACAGGCCAAGATTTCTAGCTCCCACTTGTCAGCACGCCCTCCTCGCAATGTAATGTCGACGAATGATGGATGGGGAATCCGGAACAACACCCCACCCAGTGTCCTCCACGTTATACACCAACCCACTCCACTCGCTCAACACTTAAATTTTAAGGCGGTAGACGTGACATCTACTTGCGCTTCTTCACAGTGCTCTCGTCCTTTTTCTCACCACCGGCAGGAGCAACAGGAGCCTTCTCTTCCTTCTTGTCGTCTGGTGTGGGGGCATCCGTCTTCTTGGAGCTTGCCTTGGGAATGGGCTTCTGGCCCGCACCGACCAAACCGAACAAGCCACCCAACAGACTGAAGAACACCACGATGGCTCCCAGCAATCCAGCGACAGTCTCGGGGTGGGACGTGACGGCATCAACAGGGTTCTCCCGGGCAGCGTCGAGGAACGCGCCAACCTTCGCACGCACGAACCCAGCAGGGTCGCTAGTGAACTCGGGGATCTCGTCGGTATCATCAACGTCAGTGGTTGCCTTGGCAGCTTCTTCAAGGTCGTGCTTGACAACCCACGTTTCAGTGCGCAAGGTTTCAGCGTCCTGAACAGAGTGTCCGACGTAGATGTTGTCGAACAGAATGTCCTCGGTCATGGTCCACAGCTCGATACCAACACCTCCCTACACATCATCACGGTAAGAATGAAAATGCAAAACAGAGGTCATGACAAACGCACAATTCTGTTGAGGTGCTTAACCGGCTCGAGGTCCTCAAAGAAGGCCGGGTTGGGGATCGTGCGAGGTGCCCATTCGCCATTGTACGCCGGGTTATCAATCATGGGCGCATACCACTTGCCCTTGTACTGGGGGTTGGCCTTGAACGGGCTGCAAAGGCGTCAAGGCTGAGAAGCCATGCAAACAGAGTTGCGTACCGTTTCCATTCACCACAGCCAGGGGCCGCGTCACACGCAGGGTTACGAACAGTAGGCGCAATCCAATCACCGTCCTCCTCGTCATCCCATTCCTCGGGCTTTTCAGCATCTAAAGGAGTGTAAAGTCTTATCACGACCTCACATAGAGTGGAATCTCACCAGGGTCGGAGATGTTCTCGGGTTCGTTATCGAGCCACCCCTCGGGCTTGACAGCATCCTCGTCTGGGATCTCATAAGGCTCACTCTCATCCCAGTCGTCAGGCTGTAGTAATCATAAATTCAGCAAGGCTAGTATAAAATATGTCAAGTCGCGTTTACCTTGACAGCATCCGGATCAGCAATCTTCTTGGTGTCAACCCAGTCAGAGGGCTTCACGTCCTCGGGATCATCAATCTCCTTGGCAGGGTTGACAGGGGGCGTAAAGTCCTCGAGGAGATTACCCGACTTTTCGACTTTGCCATTGAACAGGACCTCATATGTGTTGTCCGGGCTGTATCCCCGTCAACTATACGACCAAGATACTGGTAAGAACTGACTCACTTGACGACGAGAGTGTAGACGTTGGTGCTCTTGCCAAAGTTTGGCTTGGGGGGAACACTGAGGTGCTTTTCCTCGTATTCATTCGTGACAGGGTTCTTGTGACGGAAGATGAAGTGCAACTACATGGACGACGCGTTAGCGCCGCCGCCAAGGCACGAGATTCGACGACCCACCTTGTTGCCCGGGCAGGTCAAGTCAGGACCAAACATGACCACCCAAGGGGTCGTGTCCGAGAACTCCTTGCCGCTCGTCTGGAAGCCGTCCTCGAGCAACTTGATGTAACCGCCACCGCAGTTTCCGCCCTTTTGGTACTGCACCTCGTACTGTACGACGAGGGGCTTGTCCTTGAAGTCGACAGGGGACGCAAAAGGGGCAGAGATGGCGTGGTGCGCAGCCTTGGACTTGGCGACGAGACCCTTCTTACCGACGACGAGGGGCGCTTGGGGGTCCTCGACCTTCCACTCGCCGACGTAGGAGAAGGTCTCGCCGCCCACGGGGGTCTTTTTGGTGGCCTCGGAGGGTGTCCAGCGCTCGGTCCAGTCGTCGGTGAATTGTTCGACGAATGGGGCGGTGACATCCGTCGCCTAAAAGGAAGATGAACGTGCATTAGAAAAGAAGCGGGACACGTATGCAAATGGGCATGCACGACGCGAGCGGGTGAACGCACCTTGAAGACAGGGTGGTCGTCAGCTGCGTTGGCGCCAGCTGCGGCGGCAACGAGGACAACAGAGAGCGCTACGCTTCGCATCGCGACAATACGAAGGACGAATAGAAGGAGTAAACGAGCGAGAAAACAAGTGTTGGTAAAAGTCACAGCGACAAGGGGACACGCTCTAAATGCTGCCCGGGTAGCAACGCCACGTATACTCTCCCACGCATGACGCAGGCAGCCACGTTTGATATTCAGCACATCCTAGTAACACGCCATGACCAGGCTATCCCGCCGCTATCCAAGCAAATCTGCATGCCCCGACGCCGACAGTGCGAGCTGCAGTCGTCAATGAGCACATATGGTAACCACCGCGACACCCGACATGACGTACCACGAACTCGTCATCCAGGTATTTGGACACCGCTATCTGGTCCCCGAGACCCTTGCGCCGCCGTGTCTTCAGCACAAGATCTCTCGCGAGCGCCTGGCCGGAGGCAGGCTCCAGCGGCCTTAGCTTAATGCTCGTGTCCGTCGGGTCACCTGCCATGCGTCAATCAACACCATTCCCCAACCGATCACCATGCTATACTTACCCGGAACGATGGACCAATGGTCAAACACCTGTGAGCAGAATGCCTGCCCTTGTGTCGCAGTGCGCAAGTCTGTCTCAAAGCCATTCGCGTCGATGACTGGTATGAGGGCCTTCACGGTGTACAATGGCGATCCTGCCTTGGGAGTATCCTGCGTGACGTGCCCTCTCCGCCTGGCAAGGACAGTATATACGGCAGATATACAATCTGCCGGGGCCTGCACCTCCACGTAGTATATAGGCTCCATCAGGCGTGGCGCAGCCTGTTGAACATATCAGTTGAAGAATGGAACGGAATAAGAGAACGAAATGAAGGACCTACCATCAGGAATGAAGAATAACACACTCGTCGTGCGGTGGGCACAATTTGTCCTCCGCCACGGAAGATCGGTTCTTGGGCCAAACTGGCATCCAGTATCCGGAACTTGACATTGCGCATCGCTGCCACGCACTCATCAGTCGGCGTCTGTTTCAAGACACAATACTACGACTTACGCTCATCACATAGTGGGCCTTCGCGTGCGCCCCACTGGAATCCTTGTTTAACATATTCCTTGACCGATCCCAGCATTTTTTTGTCCACCTACACAAGGGTCAGTGACGGGTTGGACGCAGAGTGAACGTTTGACCACCTGCGAAGGCAATGTATCATCCAATAGAATATTCGGTCCGCTGTCATCAGGTCCAAACGCCCATATTGATCTTGAGGCCAAAAGATCCCATTGATACTTTTCTTGGAAGAAAGTTCCTCGCTCTTTCGGAGTCATTCGTATCGTCACCCTCCCGCGTTCAATGTCTTCTGCTATGCCTCTTTCAAGCGGCTCTGCAATCATCGTAATCTTGTTCCTGATCGCCCCGTTAGTTCACATCCACGAAGATATGTTCTCGTCACCCACTTTTTGTTTGGCGTGTCAGCATAACATTTTAGGGCACTCGTTTCCAAGACCGTTTCCGCAAACTTGGTGACTGGATCGGACACTTTGATCTCAATTTCCGAGAATAGCTTTCTGAGATCGTGCATAACACAATCCAAATATAGCTCCCCTGTACCGATGAGCACATGCTCGCCGCTTTCCTCGACCTTGGTGGCAGCGAGTGGGTAGGATTTATTGATGCTGCGCAGACCTGACAACATCTTGGGAAGCTCGGACGGTGCAATGGGTTCGATGGCTATCTTGAGTACCGATTCGGTCATATGCTTGATGGATTGGAAAATATAGAGGTCATCTTCGACGTCGAGGGAGGCAAGCGTAGCAGTTTTAGAGATCGAGGCGTCAACGCCGCCGATGAGGACTAGGTTCCCAGCGGGTACTTCATCCGTCGGGATGAAGTATCTTGAAATGAAGTGTAAGAAAGCAAGACGGCCTGCAAAGGGAAGCGTTGCCCACCTCGATTCACTTATCCACAGCTCTTCGACTGTGGCTTTCATCATATCTTCTTCGTCTTCGGGTGAATAACCCTCTCCTAAAACCTTGACCAGCGCGTCTTTCCGCAATGTTCCACTCAAAACACGACCGAATGCTCTGAAAGATTGGGCGTCTGTCGTGTGGTAAAGTTTGGTTATCTGGACCATCAACGGACCCTCTGCGTCGCAAGCCTTCATGGATGAAGCAAGTTCCGACGCCTGCGGACCTGTGTATGTCCGCTCCACTTTAGAAGGCGCACCAGCCACCGGAGATGGGATATGCTCCACAATCATGTCAACAAGCCCCGTTGCAGGCCCGAAGAATTGGTCAAGCACCACCTTGAGCAGGGGTCTGACATCCATTTTATACATGACAGGCTTCAGTGTAATGTTGAGCGATGCGAGCGTCCGCTTGAGGTCATCCGTCTCCTCGCTGAGAACATGACTGTAAAGCTTATACAGTGGATCCAGGATAAAGTGGACGAAGGTCCGAGACTGCTCGGGGTCAGAGGCCTTGCGTGTGAATTTTCGTGTCTCGACGTTGAAGTAGATGTCTCCCCAGAGGCGATCAGCGAAAGCGGCCACATCAAGGGAACCATACGAGTCTGCGTACATCTGGGCGAAAGAGCGAAGGGTAACACACCACGCCATGTCCGTGCTTCCGAAGGCGACGTTCCCATTTTCAGGGCTCAGGCGCATGTCGGGGTCAGGATCGATACCACTGTTCAGTCTAGTTAGGAGGTAGTCCCTCTGGAAGACAGCGAACAAACCTGATGAATGTGTTGATTTCCTCGATGGTGTGTTTTATTTTCAGGTAAGCATCAGAGGGTTTAATGCGCAATTCGAGGATGAGTCGATCGATTTTGTTCACTAGAAGTGTCATTTTAATACCCTCTTGGATGGCGTGACGTATTATGGCTTCAGTGTTGACCATCATCTACGTCAGTTATTCAGTTTGTCACAACGGTTGCATCTGTGCGAGACACACCCCTTCAACAACGTCAACCACTAGTAAAATCCCATCAACTAGACGCATCGCTGACGCAACTTCGTCGACAAAGTTCACGTGTCCTGGCGTGTCGATGAAATGCACCAAATGCGATTTTCCACTGGTAGTTGACAATACCAATGACATTGGCGACGACTTGATTGACATCTCTCGCTCACGCGACAGGACATGCGTATCAGTATACTTTAGCTGGAAGCCAAGAAGTGTAAGCTGTAGCCACTCAGGAGATTCAACTCACAAACCGAGTTGTCCGCATCCCACACGAGTTTATGCGTTTCAAAGACCAACATGTCCATGAGTGCTGTCTTCCCGTGGTGCAAGTGGCCAACTACCGCGACATTTCGCACCATCTCCGGGAAAGACATCATGCTTAATAGGAACCTTTAAGACAGCGATCTATTGAGAGTTGGCACGGACTGAGGTGGGTATGACGCACCCCTTATCAAAGCGCGTTTCGGGCATATCTTTGTCTTCCACCGTCCATCTCCGCACTTTGATGGGGGCGACAATCGGTTCTGAAAGCGGTTGCGCGTCTTCTTCCTGCACGATGGTCTCCACATCTGGCCCATACACGTCTCCTGCGGAAGGATAGTACTGCTTGTCTTCATGCAGAATGACAGCATTATGCACGGGCTCTAGTTTAAAGTCGATATGGGACGTCTGCATTCTCTATCAGGGCACTTACCCTCCACTTCCATCAGCGCGCCTGCTTCCTCTGTTTGCATTGGCTCCTCTTCATAGCCTTCGAGGGCAGGTGCAGCTTCGTGCCGTGGAGCCTCGCCAAAGCCAGTGTCCATCCCTTCCTCCTCGTCCTCGGAGCCCAGGTCCGCGCCAATGTAGTTTCCGAACTCGTCGTAGTCTTCGAGCGAAGCCATGATAGATGAATAGATGCGTTGTTGCGCGATCGAACTCGGGTGTTGGACGCGTAGCAGTGGAGAGAATAAATTTCGAACTCCGGGTAATGACCTTCAACTTCGCGTCGCAAGATCCTAATGACCATTTGATCGCAATCCCTGGGTTTAGCTGTCGTGCACTATGTCTACCTTGTCCGACGAAACACTGAGAAAGGTGCGTTTCTCGTCCACACTCTCCGACTTCTACATTATTCGTATTCCAAGATCTTAGTCCAAATTCAACAAACTGCAGTCCAATCACAGCGTGCGCTGAACTTGGCAAAGCAACAATGTGCCACCAAGGAGCGTGAACGCCGAATTATCCAGCTGACTATCGGTGAAATTGCGTCCATCGGAGGAGACGTTAACTTGTACAAAGGCGTAGGAAAGATGTAAGTGATCTTCATCCACGAGCTAGCACGGGGGATCATTAACTGTCCAGGTTCATGATGGTGCCCCAGAAGACCATGGAACAAAAACTGAAAGGACAGGAAAAAGAATTGACAGACGATATCACCAATCTAAACAAAAAGGTGACCACTGATGTTCTGCGCAATGCATCAGGCTCAACTGGCTGCTCAGTCAAAGTTTCTCGAGAAGCAGTTCAGTGACGCCCAAGCTCAGCTACGCGACATCGTGGGTCCTTGCATAGTTCATATCATTTGTAACTAACCATACTCGATAGTTCCATCATAGCCCCAAGCAGTAGTAGACGCCTAATTCCTATAGCCATGCGCCTGCTTGAAGAGGGAGCGCCTCTACACCGGTTAAAGATATATTGGCTGGCGAGTGTAATAGCAAGTTGAGCATACGGATTGGCATGTGTGAACCTATAGTCGTTACAGGAGAAGGCACATATACTACCCCTGTAAACACTGCAAACGGCCACGCCACAGCGTGCGTCCGATAGGGAACGTGTAGGTATTGACGCCCGTCTCCCAGTTCCTGGAAACAAACCACTGCACGTCCCGAAAAATGGCGCAATCGTCTTTATGCGCCAGCCACCCAGTCGTCTGACAAGTCTAAAGCAAAGTTGTCACCCTGGTGATTAAACATCATACGCGAGTTGACTCGCCTTCGAACAGTACCACGCAGTCTTGCATCGTGCACACTTCTTCGTGCTCGCATCCACTCTCCCGCAAACCTCACATTTTGCAATCCTTTCCCTCTCGAAAATAGCTTTGCTTGTCCTAAGCATTGCTTCTAGTGTGTGAGGGAACCCCTTGATGTGTGCGCCTTCTTCCAGTCTTAAACCTGGTGGGCTAAACGCAAAAACATGTTGCGTAGCGTAAAGCACCGCGATGGTGCTACCGGGAGCACATTGTGCTTGGAACGAGGCGCCACGATCGTCGGTGTGGAAGGCAACCAGAATTTTGTCCCCCTTTTTGTCCTCTACTTCGAGCATAAGGCGAACCAGAACATTGCTACTGACCACTCGGCCGAGAAAACACCAGTGTTTTCGCGGCTTTGTAGACGAGAAGTAAGTGTCGTTGATCTCGAACTCGGCAGGTAAATTGAGGAAGGTGGGAAAGGTAATGGGATTGTTGAGGTCCGAGACGGAGAGGGGTACTGGCATTGGTGAGCTACACTATTAGATGAGCGGTAGATGGGGATTGATTCATTCTGCATCCACTGTATATATAGGCTGGGGTCGTGTGATGACTGACGTGTCTGCTTGGAATGCTAGCGCCAAAGAGGCGGAACCTCGAGGTGAGGTCTCCTATGCATTTCTATTCGAAATTTCCGTCATTCTAGCGCTAGTCACTCCCGATATTGATGACTCCAGGCTCCGTGCCGTGATCGCCTTTTACACGGGTCCTAAGAGCCAGTCGGTAAGTAGATGTGCTTGCACGTGTGTAAGACGCCCTCATCAAGCATCAAGAGGGTTTGATCTCCAAGACTGCCGCTCACTGGTCTCACGCCGGCGTGCATTTTGGCGCCGATCGATCGATCAGACGCCACACCTTACCACTACGGAATCAATTTCAAGCTTTGTGGGCGAGCTCCGCGCCGCACACTTCTAGTAGTAACGGGGATGTGGTTCTTTATGCCAAGAAGCGGACAAATCATTTACTTGAACGAAGCCGAATTCCATTACCGCCAGACTCCGATCCGGCCTCATGTGCGCCTTGTGGTGCACGGTAAAGAAAGAATCACCGTCGCTCACTGGCAACGAGCACCAAGGGCTTAGCGCCTATCATACTCAAGGTGTTCGTTTATACTCGGACTCCGCCACCCCATGTCATTGCACATCATTACAGAATTCATGCTACGGGCTTTATTATGATCTGACGACATCACAGCGACGTTCAGAGATGAGTCAATACGAATCAATGAAAGCTGGTCATAGCTCGTGCCGTGACGGGTGTGAACCTCGACATGATTTATTAAGCAGGGGACTCCGCCGACCAAGGGGACCAACGGAGCTACGTCAAAATGCGGCATGCATAGTATGCATATGACGCCCAGCATAACTCTTCCAAGCAGCACTGTTTCCGCCTTTGGTGCGATATAGATAGATTTTGGATATCATCGTATATCCGCTAATTCGGCCGCACGCCGTGTGTTCCTCGGCCCCATTGCGGACCAACATCCAGTCTTACTACTGCCACATAGGCCTCGGACCCGGGCCGGGACCCGGACACGCCATAACTTGAATGTTTGAGCTCGTGAGTGGTGCCTCCAAGTCACTGCCTAGTGTGTCTTCATTAAGCTCAATACGGTGCGTGTGTGGCAGATGTCCGTTCAAAGGGCATAGTAGTTCTGGTGCCCTCCACCCTGTCATACTAGTAGGGTTCCGAGATGACGGTCTTTGTATCATTCGAGTTTCCAATGCAAGCCGAACTTTTTTTTCGGGTGCCGATTCGTGTTGATGAGTCTAAC